>JACXGI010019915.1:0-11613 GCA_016801175.1 Esox masquinongy | reverse complement strand
ACACACACACACACACACACACACACACACACACACACACACACACACACACACACACACACACACACACACACACACACACACACACACACACACACACACAAAGAAAAGAAAATTCCAGCATAAAGCATAATTCAGTAAACAGATGCAGAGCCTCCAAGTGTGACATATACAGGATGTAGTTAAATGACTATGAGGCTACCATCCACAGGAAACACAGCTCTCAGAGGTGCACTTCTCGAAAAATCCCAATGAAATTGCTCCGTATGCACATCCTCAATTCATTTAAATGTGTTGACAGCTTGAGCTTAGCTAAGAATTAAAAAAAAAGTCCAAAAGCCAACGGCTCAGTAATGTAGAACACTACTGTTTGTAGCCTATAGAATGTCTACACATCTTGGACTCTAACACTCTACATATGTCACTACTTCACATGGGAGAAAGAGATTTTAATGAAGTACCAGGTTCATTTCACAATCTCATTAAACTATGTAGCTCTACCAGACAATAGAAAAGGCCTCTGCTCTGCTCTGGCCCATCTTAGATTCAAGATAACCTCCTCCCTTTTCAATTACCGCAGATCCTGCCTCAGGAGAGTCATGTTCAGCCTGGCCAAGGATGTCATGTTGGATTTCTTTTGATGATGGTAATAATGTTTGTCTGTCTGCACGGAGGCCCTCTGTCTTTTCACGCTTGCTCTTTTACCATCTCAAACAAGAAAAAGGTTGTGTGGTTAAAGTTTTTTTTTTTATTCCTGAAAAAAGCAGGAGATGTATTGTTCTAAAGAAAGACTAACAGGCAACACGAGCCAAAGCACTTGTGATTCAGTTTCTGCCTGTATGCTAATTTAGTGTTCCCGGTATGACTACTGTCACACACACTGCAACTTGGGTGCTTTTGGAGAGGTGTATACTAAGTATTTTCCGGTTGAATCATGTGTCCTTATGATGTTACTGAATGTAACAGTTACAGCCGTTTTCACCCTCAAGCAGCAAATCTTGACGCTAACAATGAGCAATGTTCCCTATAACAACCAAATAGACATTTAATTCAAAGTGATTCTCTTCATAAGTCTGCATCCAGGCTGTCCAAAACAGGGAGACAAAGATGAGAGAGACACAGAGAGAAGAGAGAGACAGAGAAAAGGGTGGTAGACAGAGAGGATCAATTGAGGCAGAAACGGCAGCCAGACAAAGAGAATTACATTGAATAAAAGACAGAAGAAGAAGTGGAAAATGAACAGTTCCTCCAAGCATACAGAATACGATTATTTCAACTGATGTGCGACAGTGATTTTTTTAATATTGAGCATAGCTTAAGACATTCAAGACATCAAAAATGTGCCAATCAGAAGGGAAATACAACATTGTCGTTATAAATGATCATTCCGGGGCACTCGGTTGGAGTCTCAGGAACTGTGATCAGGGATCTAGGAACAGCACGGCCCTCGGGGTGTCCACTCGGTCATGACCTGGTTTCTACATCTGCATTAGTGGGTCAACCAGGGTGCCGGACCAGCTACAGCAGTCGTGCAGGCCATGGCCAGTGGTGACGGAGGGCGGATTAGAAAACTCACAAGAGTACGAATGGAAGGCAGTAAGGGCAGAGTAATTTGAGCATTATTCCATTTCCTCCCTTTAGATTAAGGCGGAGGTCGTGAATTTATGTTTTCAAAACCGAAACGAACACAACGTATGATGAGAATACGGAGCCATTTATTTTTTTTCTTCGGCAAGCATTGATCTATTTTAAGAAAGAGACACACGGTCGTGCATACGCACCAACCGTTCGACCACTCTCTCCCAAGTCTCAGCACGGCGGGAAACATACTGCTCTCCTGAATAATGAAACAGACGACGCAGCTCAGTGTCACATTAGTGCTGGACTGAAGACACTCTCACGCGGCCGTTGTGTGAGCGGAACACGACGTCGTATGTGGCCACACATTTGTCCGCCCGAACGGATATTAAAGATCAGAGCCAAGGATTCGATCCTACGCACAACAAGTGTCAAACACACACAACGTTGCTGTGGATACAGGCCATGGATCAGAAAGAGCATGTCTTAGGCCTGACGACTGTCTTTAGTCAAGACAACCACGGACTTAACGGTCTTCCCTGGCTGTCGATTACACAGTTAAGACCAAGGTTTCCCCTCACTCGTGACCCTACGAATGCCACATCCTTGGCAATTAAATATGAAGGCAGGCGAGGGAAAGAAAGTGAGAGAATGCTTTTTAAATCTGCCTCAGAGGCAGGTAGAGGCAGTAACTGCATTCCACTTGATTTGCTCAGAGGATCCTGATGACACCCACACGCCCTTTCATGAACCCAACCGTTTTCATGGACTAGTTAGCTCCTCACTGTGTTAGAGAGTGAATCTGAAAATGTTCTGCCAAACAGACTGGCCAACAGGGGGCTTTCGAAAGGGAATCAATCAACTAAGTCCACATTTAGAACGGAGAATAATTCCATTGCACGCTCTTTGCATCCTCTCCGCAAAACTAGGGATGAGTGTTTGAAATAATTTAAACATGCAGCCTTCCAACTGCCCTGGTGGGTTGTGTAGAGGACTGTCCATTATTGGTGGGAAAACGGTAGGAAAGGTTTTTCTCTAGCGACTAGTTGTGCTGGTTCATTCTGTGGTCAGTGCAGCAGTACCAAGATGAGATGACAAAGCAACCAAAACCAGAAAGTTCTGGGATCCATCAAGTTCACCGACCAATCAGCTCCTCCCATCTGACGAGAACAAGATGACCGAGGTGACCGCTCATCGAACTAGGAGGTGAAATATGCATGATAGCGTGACACTGAACATGCCTATCATTTCAGACTAGCTCTATGGAGTCAGTTCGAGGGATCAGGGACAAGACCCATGACCTAAGCAGGAAGGAAGTCAGATCAAAGGTTACCACAACAGCTGGTCTCTTGCCTCAGGGCCTTCTGGGAGCGTTGGGGCCAAGACACGTTTCCCTCTCCCATAGTATAGTCACAACACAGGAAATACAGTCCCTACACCTCCCTCTGGAAACAGTCGCTGGCTAACGGAGAAGCAAAGACACAAGGACTTGCGTATCGATGCATTGATCTTGCCAATTCGCATCAGCGCAGATAATCGACCTGACCGGTAAAACAAGGGTTGCACGAAAATAAGAGAGCATACTCGGAAGTTTGACAACCTCTCTGCCACAGTTACACCCTACACTCCACCCAGTAAACCTGAAATCTCCAACCTGTCCATGCAGACTCCACTTTCCGCGGATTGGATCTCCAATGAAGTTTCTGGCTGCAGTCTCTGGACAGCTCCAGATCATGTTCTGCATACTGCGAGCACCGCAGACACCTCCATGCACTAGAACAAGTTCAATGTCTACTGCTACAGAAGATACTTCTGGATTCACTGGATGCATTTTCTTGTGTTGGGGAGATCAGGGAAAACCCTGAAAGAGGCATGTTCACCCCAAGGCTCTTATAAAGAGAGGGCAAGTCCGGGCCTGATATTTAGAAACAATGTTTCTGTGCACTTACTGTCTGCTGGAATCAGACACAAAGACAAAAAAATGTATCCCCCATTCAAAGATTCATAATTTTTTATTGCATCAGAACAGCAAAAGCTAGTCCAAAAGCAAGACCTGTCCAGAAAAAGGTGAAAAGTGTGTCTAGTAGCCTTTGATAGAAGCCAACAGAAAACGGGTCTAGTCCTCCTGCCTTTAACAGAAGCCAATAGAAAACAGGTCCTGTCTTCCTGCCTTTCACAGAAGCCAATAGAAAACGGGTCTAGTCCTCCTGCCTTTCACAGAAAAGGGAAAACACACATTGACCTGTTGACATAACAGTGAGCACTACTTTGTAGCCAAATCCCCCCTCCAAAAAAAATTTGATTTAGCAGAATTTATTTTTCTATTCATGATGAACTTCCAGGCAGCACTCTGAGGTCCTGTTCAGCCCGTGTACAGCTTGCTTAAGCCTCATCCTTCTCTGCTGGCTGGTATAAATAGCACTGTAGCATGCTTCTGTACGGACAGGGTTGCTTGGAATGCAGGAGTGAGCAGAGAGAAAGTGGATGGAGAGAGAGAGAAAGTGGATGGAGAGAGAGAGAAAGTGGATGGAAAAAGTGAGAGAGAGAAAGTGGATGGAAAAAGTGAGTGAGTGAGTGAGTGAGTGAGAGAGAGAGAGAGAGAGAGAGAGAGAACTAGCTAGGCCTACAATGCTCTACAGGGCATAGTCACTCCACAGCTAGACTCAGAAGACAGGCGCTGCCTAGCCCAGCTGCCGGGTGACACTGTGTTACAAGCTGGCACGCACTGAGAAAAATAACCACGCTTTTAGCTCTTCCTCAGAAAATCCCTGCATCAGTTTGACACAGCATACTTCACGCCTCAAGAAGACACAGCTGCATCAAGCCTGTTTGATCAGAGCATGTATTCGGCAAAGTAGAGCATTAGAGCCGGCAGCTAAAATATCTACCAAACAAGGGAGCGAGCCTCCCATCTGTCAGTGCCAACCTGCTCCCCGAGTCCCATGCCAACGTTCCAGTAAAGGTCACATTAGGCCGATGACTCATCGTGTGTGAATGAACAGTCTGAAGTCAGACACGGCTCACGACACAGGCCTATTTGTATCTACCACCAGCCAGCTACAGAGTATTTATTTTCCTCCTCCCGCAACAACACAACAATGACCACAGGCACCTACAACTGGTGAGCTACTGCTGCCTTACCCTGTAAAGTTTATTTTGCAGTCACTTGACCAGAAGAGTTATTTCATGGATAAATGAGACAACCAGCAACCCCACCCCCACCCTCCCCAGAGAAGTGGAATCCTAATACACCACTAGCTGGGAGCACCCATACAATTCCGGCTGAATATGGGAAGAACACTGAGCTTACCGGAGTGGCAGCAAAACAAGTGATTGTGTGCAATTAAAGCTCCCACTCCGGAGAGGGGTTTGCAAGTCAGTAGGATTCTTTTTCTGGGCCTTTTAGCTCTGTTGAAAAGAGACCGTGGTGTATTCTAACATCCCCGACACATCAGTCCATGTACTTGACAATACCAGCAGTAAACTCCGGACATCTCAACTGGACAGGGACAGTTGTTTCAATGATGACCAGAAACAAAAGAGGGAAGTCCCTCTTTTGACAGTGGTCTGTTTGCAGTCAAAGCCTCTGTACGTCATGGTATTGACTCAAATGGATCTGAATCCGAGAACTTGAGATGACTGAACTGGAGCTAGGTAAGCTCTAACACTTCCTGTGGTGAGTATACAGGGTCAGCAGACAATGTGAACATCTGACGGCTGATCTTCAAGTTTTCAATGACTGTGCTCATGACTGAGACCTGCAATGTTTCCAGAGATGGACAGTATTTAGGTTACATGTACTAAAAATGTTCACTTTAACGACTTCTAAGGAATTTTGTCTTTTTCATTTCTCTGGCTTAAAGTCCAGTCTGATGTATTTAATAAACTGATGAAGATAATGTGCTCATGTTCGGGTATGGAGCACTGTATTCAAAATACCCAGCACAATTTGAGAGGTTTGTTTTTAATATTTGTTATTTTTTTATTAAATAAATCCAAAATTTCCTGTACTTTTATTAGATACAATACTTCGGAAAACATACCTGTATTTTTGATGCCCTAAACAGGACCAGTGTATTTTGCAACCGTCAACACTGCGCTACCTCTGAAATGTTTAAAACACTTATTTAATGGTGATGAGGAAGGCGATGTTTGAAACACTGATTTAACGGTGATGAGGAATGAGATGTTTGAAACACTGATCCAACGGTCATGAGGAAGGAGATGTTTGGGGAATTTGTCTTGGCCCAGTTTCTGAAAAGCTCTAGTCAATCTTCCAGGTACTAATTAAGATGGTGAGATTTGAAAGGAAGTGATTACTGTGTTGCAAATCTGGCATCCACATGAACCTGGGACTTTGCCCATCACAACCACCTCCGAAATTGTCAAAATCTGTCTAGCATAACTAAAACACGAGTTGAGGTGCTTTGAAAACAGAGACAGTGAGAAATGTGTGAAATCTATATTCCCGAGGAGAGGTGGCAAAACACAGCCGCATAGTGAAAGACGACATACTCATTCAATATTAAAATACCTCACAGCAGTTGACTCTGTGGAACCGTTAGGATTTGCCCAGAGACAGAACAGCCGATGCCGCTGAGTGTCTCAGAGAATCAGGAATGGGAAAAATCATCCATTCCACGAACATGTCAGTCAGAGACACAACTGTGGAAGTATGTGAGAGTCGGAACAGATGGAACTTTCTCTAATTACTCGTTATCAAACATGACAAATTGCATTTCCGCCACAACTGATGAAATTTGAGGAAACTGTGCCAGCGAAAAAACAAGTTCCCGATGAGATACTGTGTCGTAACTTTAAGTCATCTTTTAGCGATGCATTTTTTTTTTCTCAAACCAATAAATGAATGATGTCTTTTTAGGTCAGCTCATCTCAATAGACTCAATATGACTCCCAACTTGATGAGACAACCCAGAGGAACTTTTCTGATCTTACTGAATCTATACTCCTGAGTTGCAGGTAGGGGTAACATGCACATCTTGCTGTCGCCCATACTCCTGTCTAGGTCCACAATAAGAAGCCTAAAATTAATGGGTTAATGAGCTCTACATCAAATGTATACACAGACGCATTGGATAACAACTTTAGTTCAATATTACTATAAAAACTGTTATCTATTGGCTTAATTAATATTTTGTCATTTACAGACACTAACCTATTGCTCGTGCACTAGTACATAAAACTGTTTCACTTTGAAACAGAGTTTAACATTCCTTCACTGCTACACCTCTTTAAAGAGTTCATGGTGTAGATCCTTTTTTTCTCTTATAATATGATCCCCTTGAAAAACAAACAACCATTCCTGCATTTCTCTTCTGTTTTTCCCTTTCTGGACATGTCTCTGACTTGGAATACCTGAACTCACAACGCTGAGGCCCTTTGGACCACTGGAAAGACAAGGCAGTGCATGATGTTAGAGATAGGGAATAACTGGATGAGGAGAAGGAATGTTCTCTTGGTCTTCAATCGGGCTTAACAGAGCAGACAAAAGATGCAGACAAACACACTCTTGTTTAAGCTACACTGGTGCCTTCACAAACCACAAAGTGGCCTCTCCTCGACAGCCCTTTGGTCTCATTAATCACAGTTGCTGTATGATCTCCTCAAACAGCAGGCAAATAAATCCAAACCTGGTGGCTTTCTCCATCTTCTCCCATAGGCTCCTTTTGCACATCAGAAGCACCATCAGTGCTGTTTCAAAGCTTGCTCAAAAATACACCAACACATTGTCAGAGTGTTGCCTTGCTTTCACACTGGGCAGGCAGGAAGACAACTCGAGCACCTGGTTAGTAAAAACTGTCTCTAGGTTGCAAACCTGCCGGGTAAACAAACCCGGTAACATAGTGTCATGTTTTACAGGTGGCATGAATATAGTGTACTACCAACTTGCCTCACATTGAATCAATGACTGGTTCAAGACTAATGGGTGTTCCGGACAATACTAAAAAACAAACTACAGGAAATAGTTGAACTTCCTGTAGGAAGTACTAGATGAAGGTGAAGGATCAGCAGAGAGAGAGAGAGAAAGGAAATTGAGTGGGTTGCATTAGTTTCAATGGGTATTCTCGCCCTGACTGAGACCACATACATAACACAATATTATGCACCTTCAGTGTGAAAACTAAAGACCTGGTAGAACAACCTCTGACAACAATTAAAGTGGCAATTTTTTTGATAAGTCTCCAGTCAAGCTCTCTTTTAAAGTGGGCACCACTGGTTAACAACGTCAAAATCTTTCCACATAATCTCAATTAGATTGAAGTAAATTGAAACCTAGGTCATTCTGAGACACTCAATTTCATGATTTGTAACTATTCCAATGTCATGCTGAAAAGTGAACCTCTTCCCCAGTCCAAGGTCTCCTGCAAAATAAAACAGGTTTTCCTCAAGGAATTTACCATATCCTATATTTGGCTCCATCTATCTTTCCCTCAACCCTAACAAGTTTCCCAATCCCTACCAATGAAAAGCATCCCCACGACACGATGTTGTCACCTTATCAGTAGGGATGGTGTTTTCAGGGTGGTGAGCAGTGACGGCTTTGCACCACACCTATGATTTTTCATTTAGGATAAAAGGTTTGATAGTGGTTTGATTGCGTATGATTTCACTTTATCTTCCACATGCCACATCTGTCACAACAAGATTTGTTGTGACAGGTTTTCCTTGCCCACTGACTCAATTTCATTAGACGATCTGCACAAGAAGGGGTCAACCAAAATTCTTAGAAATATATATAATGGTATTAGCAGTTCTGGTGGATGTTCAAAATATGGGATATATTTTTTAGAGCCCAACATTGGCTGGGGTTTTTCCAGAACGTTCAGACTTTTTTTTTTTTTTAAAGCTACTTGGTCTTTGTCGTGTGGTTGCTTAAAAGTGCTCTCTGACATACCTTGATGCCTTCCAGAAAAACAAGTGCAATTGATCCCAGATGATGTGACACTAATATCACAGGTGGGCCCTTTAATTGATGATGTGACTTCTGAAGGCAATTGGCCGCATTACAACACTTTCAAGGGCATCACGGAAAAATAATTACAAATTAAAAATAATTACAAATTAAAAATAATTACACACTCCTGCTTTTCATTTGAAGCAAATAAAACAAGACAATATACTTATTTTCCTAAAATCAACATTATGTAACACACACACTGTGCTCCAGATTTTAACACAACAAAAACGTGCCATCAAACTCCACACTCTTGCAACTGCCTGAGGTGACTATTGAGTAATCACGTGACACTGCAACCACGCCATTTCAGTCATGCAGTCCACAGACGTAGCTACCTACGTCCAAGGGCACCAGCAGCCGACATCCACTCTGGCACTTCCAGCCATACTCCTACGACGTAAGAGAGTTTGGAATGTTCACCAGCCCTCACTGCCAACAGAGCTGATTATTCTGCCTTCCCAGCACACGCCTACTTGTGCCGTTACAGCCCGCCGTCGGGATAATCCCTCATGTGATGATGGAAATGGTGTTCAAGCAGTATTACAGTCACCAAATGCCCTGAACTTAATCTAGCCTGGTTCAGGTTTGGGTGCATGTCGTTCTTCCGAAGGTGCCTCATCCCGAGGTTCTCTTGGACTCACTGACAATTTCCCAAATTGCCCTATTTCCTCTATAGTGCAGAATCTCAGCAGGCCTAGTTAATAACGCTTTGTTCCAGCCCTGTTTGTGTCCACTAGTACAGCGGTTTCCATCACGTGCCAAGCAACACTTAACTCATGTAAAAGTAAAGTCAAAGATTCCCCAAATACTTTAAAGTACCATTACTCTCACTCATCCATGTTCCCGGCATTGATGATTGACTGCACTGCAATTAAATATTGAAATACTTTTTTCCCCCGTATTGTCATGCTCCAATAAAAGTGTATCCAACCCATTATCCACCTCACTCTTCTTCTGGATCCCACTGTTGAGGAAATCAGGCCAAAAAAAAAGAAACCAGAGGCATGGACAATGGCCTGTCTGATTCCTCTGTAACCACAAGGACTGCCCTACCAAACTCGCTGAAGGACTGCCCTTCCAAAAAGTGAAATGGGAAATGGTGAGTAATTACTTTGTTACACCTGTGTAAGTTCAATCGATATTGCACTTGGAAGTTGGAAGCAGTCCAGTTTGTACATTAATATATCCTGTCTGATATAGCTTGTTTAGTTGACTAACACATTGAGGATCACTGAAAATCTTATAGAGGCATTAAAAATGCTCATCTGGGAAATATTTAAAACCTCGAGCTTGAATGTTTTTTTTTTGGCCATGCCCAGGCCCTATTATAGAGGTTAACCCATATCAACATACAGGTTTAAAATACTAACATCATCCCATTTCAAAGAAACTGACTTCCAAATTCATATTGCACCATTCATTCATAGGTCTGGCTGCCAACACAAGTCACCCAAAAACTTGATGTAGGTAAATTCTGTTCACATCCAATGACTGATCGTCTATACAGTTTAGGATGCTATTTTGATTGACAAACAGCACAGTGTGAAAACTAAAGCTGACAATTTTGGAATGCATTGGAAGATAAAATTATGTTAGCATCAACATTTTGCACCGACCTATGGGGTGCATAATGAATGCATGACTTATTGAATTTCAATGATCAATTGTAGCAGAATGCTGAGTATTGATTGTCTTGTTGGATATGACAGTTCTCAAAAAGTGTGAGCTCCACTGGTAGAAATTAAGAAATGATAGACAGAAGTAAATGTATTTCTCAACACAGAGGTAAAAGCTTCTAGCTTCAAATTCTCCTATGTGGAGTTAGGATGACTGACTGAGAAATATCTGTCGGACACGGTGGTTAGTTCATGCTAGTGCTTCCCAAATGCTAGACAGGACAGGCCAACTACGGGTTGCATTTTGTTGTCACTCGTTTGTGGGGACATCGTTGTAGCGCGACTTATGTTTAGGTGTGGCCAAAAAAAATTTTTATCTGCAGAACATAAAAAGGTTTGTCCCATCATCTCTACACATTCTGACAGAAAGAATAACGGTTGTATCTTCATAGTTTCACGTTTTGTTCTGCTTCATATAGTTTAGCAACGTTAAGAACGTTTTACAGACAAAAAAAGGAATGAATGCTTTTCGAAAATAGATTTACATGTTGCTCAAGACTGTCTAACTTACCATGTGCAATATACCGAGTCAAGTCCTCAGAAAGAGGACTGCCAAAGCGTGTTTTATTGAAATACATCTTCGAAAATGTAACTAAGAATGAAACAATCGAATCGTAATTATTATTCAGATACAGTGTTAAAGTTTGAAACATACCAATAATGTATACAATAACCCTGATAACACCGCAAAAATCTTTGTCTATAGGCAATGTGGCTGCTGTACAGCGGTGGACAAAGCCATGGAGGAATAGAACACCGCTTAAACGCACAAAACAATATTCTACTTTTCCGGATCCCACAAACCCTAATCAGACTTTTGTGTTTTGTAATCTTCAAAACAACAATGTTATAAACCTCTCGAAATTGACTCATTGAACAAAAGCCCAATGCCAGTCATCACCAACTGCACCTCCCGTAAAGCAAGCAACCATAACTTTGCGCTCAGTTCGTCAGTGCTTTGTTGTCTGCTTACCTTAGGGGTTTCTCCAGCTGAATCGGATGTTCAAGGCAGGTATTTGCCTTTGCAATATGAGATATTCACTTTCTAGGTTTAAAAGTTAACGTTCAACAACCCAAAATGCTTGTTTATCTTTTCACGACGTCTTTTTTTTTCGCAGGCCCTGCAACTGGGTTGCTCGTCTCCTCCTCTATCTCCAGAGCCCAACCCACTGCCTTGAAATGACGTCAAGCCAGTCCAAAAGAATGGATAGGGAGTTAGCAGAGGGGGCACCGAGGGCACATTCAAACATAACACTCCCGAACAAAACACTCCCAAACAACTCTCACACCAACAAGGACAAGCTCGCAGACTCGCGGGAGATATTGTTTTTTTACGTTTTCAATCGTTTTGTTTAATACCCCCCCCCCCCCTTTGCCTTT
>JACXGI010019913.1:0-11617 GCA_016801175.1 Esox masquinongy | reverse complement strand
TAAGTAATATTCTAATTTTCGGAGATACTGAATTTGGGATTTTCATTAGTTGTCAGTTTTAATCATCACAATTAAATGAAATAAACATTTGAAATATATCAGTCTGTGTGGAATGAATGTATACATTATACAAGTTTCACTTTTTGAATGGAATTACTGAAATAAATCAACTTTTTGATGATATTCTAATTATATGACCAGCACCTGTATATCTTGTAGCCTACTGCTACTACCATTTCAGAAACAAGCTACAAATAATTAACTTGTGTACTTTTCAGTCAGGTGGGTTTGAGTATTACCTGAAGGTAGGGAGGGGTAGTTTCCCCAGCTCTGAACTTGTGGTGGATGCAAGCTTCAGCTGGAAGCCAGTAGAATGTGCAGAGGTGGAGGTGAAAGGGGAGAACTTGGGAAGGTTGAACACCGGACAGGCTGCAGCATTCTGGATAAGATGCAGGGGTTTATTGCACAGATAGGTAGCCCTAGAAAAAGTCAGGTGACTAGTCCATTTGTGAGATGATATATGCATGGATTAGTACCTGTGGCATGTCCTGTGTGAGATCAGGTTTCCGTTTTTGTAGAGCAGCAAACTGTACGTGTACCACTGGTCATACACGGAACACCCGCTGGTGGTATGTGGAAAACCCCCTGATGGAACGTCATATGACTCTGGAATTTTGTTGTCTGCACCGAGCAATCTGAGAATAATACAAATCACTATTTAAATCTAAAAAGACAAATGTTTTAATATTTATTTTTTATAATAAATAAAATGTTTTTGCGACTAACGTGTAGCCCATATACTTATGTTAGAAATTCTGGTGCAAATAGGTTACTCTACTATACTTAGGGGCTCATTCTGCTCAACATTTGCTTACTGTACAAACAGGCTAATGTTTGAAAATGAATGCGCAACAATCTAATATTATGTCATGGCTGAAAGGACCAGATGGCAAAAGGTCTGATGCGGGCTCTGAAATATCAGTTACAACTTTTGAAAATGAGGATGATGATTGAGCGAGCACCTTACCGTGCTCGCTCAAATAGTGTGGGGTAAGCCCCACACTATTTTGTGTTTGCAACCAAGATTTTCTAAATGATATTAAATGCATAAATGAACCAACTTCTAGCAGTCAAAGTACTGTACATTCTAATTAGATCGGCCATTCATATTTTCTATGGCTTTTTTGAGATGGTGGTAATTGGATGGTTACGTTTGATCAGAGGTGGCACTTGGTCTGAAAAGTTTGAGAACCCCTGATGTACAGCATGAAGCTGCAGGGGCTAGTCACCAACTTGATGTTTTTCGAAAACAGCAAGGTGCTGTCCAGGATCACACCAAGGTTCTTTGCACTCTGGGAGAGGGATGTTGTGGAGTTGTCAAACTGTGTTTGAGGGGTCTTGGAGATTACAGGCCTTCTGAAGGAAAAGAAACTCCTTTTCAATATTTATCTTAAAGGTGCCTTATGCAGCCTTTTTTTTTTACATATAAACATATCCAACTACAACCCTTACATATCATCACATAACGGTAAAAAAGATTCTCTGGTAGTGTCAGGAATGACACTATCTCCACTGCCATGGTTGCAAGTAGAATGCTGTAGGTTTGGACGATCGTCGGCATGTACTTCCATGAAGGTGTGTGAGGTAATGGCCAATCTTTGGGCGCATGTACACTGAGTGCTCCAGAAACTATATACAGGAGCTAAGTGAGCATCAGACAGAGCACGGAGTAAGATGATGGTAAATCTTGATTTGGCATTTATTTGATGGCGACAGATGAAGTTTCAACAGTGATTTAGAGTTGGCCATCTTTCTACTGGACAAGTAAGGTAACATTGCGTATCTCATTTAGCTAGTAAGCTAGATAGCCAAGGAAAGTTATGGGTAAGTTATTGTTAGATCGTTATTTTGCTAGATATAATTATTATTGGTCATATACCAACGATAAGATGGAAAAAACAATTCTGCTCATTTTGACCAGCTCACTGAAATAAATCATTTTACATCAAAGTTCTTCTTTCTTTTGTTTCTTGGAGCACAGATGAGTTGTAGGAAGGTTTCTCCAGTCTTTGGTTTAGACAAAAAGCTAACGTTAGCGAAATTGTGTCCGAGCAGGCACTCCTGTGTCCTGCAGGAAAATAGTGTTAAAAACAAGGTAGTATTTGTGGTGGTCTTCGCAAAAGACAAAGAAAAAAGCGTAGTGGGTTGTTTGACCAAATCTAATTCATTAGCGACTATTGCTCGGAAGAAACAATTACATTGCCTTTTAGCTAGATTTAGCCTTGTGCAAGCTGGTCAAAATGGCATATTATTGTTTCCCTGTCAATGGTTTACTATCATGTAGCTAGCTAGCACGATTATGCTTTCATGTTTGCTAGCTAGCCATCAACGAGTCACTGAAATATGGCAATGCATCTAAAGCAATAGACAGCCCAGATTACATTGTGATTTGTTTAGCTGTTTACTTTGTTTATTCTAATGAAGATCCTAATGGAGTTATAAAACCGATATTCAACTCACTGCCGAGAGGTGCAAACCTGCATAGTGCACCTATAAGGTGATGGGCTGACCTCAGAGCAGAGATCGCGGTCAGAGACATTGGCCGTTTATCAGTCCGCGGCCGTTTATCAATACGCGTTTTTGTCCGTACTTGTGTTTTTGTGAACTCATTTGACGTCATCTTTCATGACCCAAGTACGGTTCCAATCCAAAGAACGCAAGTTACCAAGAACGCCTAAAATGCCCGGATGTGTACTTGATCCGCCTCTTTTATCGAGGATGCATGGGTTGGTGATTTGTTCAGCGAGAACGCATCTGATATCCCAGAAGTAATTTCAAGATATCAGGAGAGCAGGAAAAACTCCACAAAACTGTAATAAGTTTTAACTTTTCTTATTTCAGGTAAACGGTACGAGAAATGGGCATTGTAGTCGCTGAATATTTGCTTATTTTATTTACGAAACGGCTAATTTATAAACTTGCTCCGACTTTTCGATTAACTAGCTAACGGTATTCAGTGCAGTGGAGAGGCTAGTTAACGTTAGCTAAGTTAAGTAGTTACAGTACCGGTAGAGAGGGACAGCTTTTTTAGAATTGCATTTGATTTTCACTTTCAAAAAAATGTAATATACAAATGTCATATATCATATGATTATGGCTATAGTCTCCATACAACCTTCTGCCGTTCATTTTCACATTAATATTTTATTCAAGGACTGCTGAGGAGGTTACAACCCTCATAGAGTGGAGGGGTATTGCGCAATAGCCAAGTACACATGCATCTCAATCCAGATAGGCGCGTTCTCTGTCCTCGCGATCTTGCAAGACCGTTCTCGCAAGGATGCTTGGCAAGAACGTTCTTAAGGACACAAGTACGTTCTTAGCGTACTTGGAATTGATAAACAGCCATAGTTGCCACCTCGGTGTAAGAAGAGGGGAGAAGACATTTTTTTTTATGTCATTCGGATAGCAATGGTAGTCTGCTACAGTATATGGAAATGACAGAGACAAGTGACTTAAGATATTATAAAATACTGGCAAAAATAATTCCACACAAGATGAAGAATAAATAAGTGCTGCAGAGGTCATGGCAGACAGGCCTTAATTCCCCCTGAGGAGGAGTATCTCCTTCTTGTTGAGATTGCGCTTGAGGTGATGGGCTGTCATCCAAGAGAGGAACTAAGCCAGGCATGCAGAAATGTGTGGCCACTTGGGTGTCAGAAGGGGGGAGGAGAAAAGTAATTCAGTGAATTACATATACTGTAGCAGTGTTAGGGAGAGACTGTGAGGAATTGACAGAGCCAAGTGACCCTGAGGATAGTGTTAAATGATTCCAGACAAAATAAATAATAAATAACAAGGTGTAATATTAATGAAAATGTTCAATTTTATTTAGAAATAGCTAGCAAAAATATATTATTATAATTTAAAGGAGCAATATGTAAGATGTTTACTGTACTACTAGCATAAAAATAAGCAAAAATGACCAGTAAACTTATGCAGTTAATGTTTTTAGTTATTGTTTCAGATAATTTCTACAAAATATATCAGAGTGACTGACATAGTCCCCATTTAAACGTTCTTGCCGGCAGGTCTATCAATTTGCAGTGACTTGTGAACTCCTTATACTCACTTTAGACACTCGCAGTACCACCCTAAATCACCCTGGCCTAGTTGGTACAATACTGGTCTTGTTCAGTAAGAGAAGACGAGGAGACAAGTCATGTTATTGTTTAGAGGCAGGATTCTACACAGAGCTCCAGACTGAAGCCCCAGATTAAATTGTATACAAAAGATTCAACTAGTCAAAAGAATCCAAAGAATCCTAATAATAATTTGTTGAACTGTGTAATTTCCCTGGCGAATTACACTGTTGAGCCAAAACATTCTGACCACTCACAGGTAAAGCGAATAATGTTGATCATCTAACAAGGGCACAACCAGTTCTGATAGTCAATATCTTGGGTGCAGGAGAAATGGGCAGGAGTAAAAACCTGAGCGACTTTGACAAGGGCCAAATTGTTATGGTCAGACGAAGTGATGGCACCAGGATACACTGTGGGAAGACGACAAGCCGGTGGAGGGAGTGTTATACTCTGGGCAATGTTCTGCTGGGAAACCCTGGGTCCAGGGATTCATGTGGACGTCAATTTGACTCGTGCCACCTACCTAAACATCGTTGCAGACCAGGTACACCCCTTCATGGCAATGGTATTCCCAGGTGTCAGTGGCCTCTTTTAGGTGGATAATGCACCCTGCCACACTGCACAGATTGTTCAGAATTGGTTTGAGGAACATAATGAAGAGTTCAAGGTGTTGCCTTGGCTTCCAAATTCCCCAGATCTCAAGTTTCAAGGTTTATTTGTCAAATGCACTGAACAACACAGCATCATCCTGTACAATGAAATTCATATGACATGGCACCCGACAAACTACGTAGTTTAGTTAAGGGGAAGAGTCTATAAGCAAAAATACATCTAGACAGAAAATAGAATAGAATAAAGCAACAATATACATAACTCTGTACACTAGAAGCAGTTTAAAAAAAGAGTACAGTGAACTAGCAGCAATCTGGGTAGTATTATTGAACTAGCAGCAATCTGGGTAGTATTACTGAACATTTAGATATGGCAAGTATGGCAGTAATATACATAACAGTGTGAACTAGCAGCAGTTTGTAGAATTATTGTATATTATAGATACATATGAGTGTAATATCCTTATGAATGGTGGCATAGCACACTACAACTGTGTAGTAAGAATTAAGAAGGAACATTTACACAGCAAAAATATGGCAAGAGGATAAAGCAATATAATACATAATGTTGTACATAGCAGCATTTTAAAAAGAGTACTGTAAACTAGCAGCAATATTGGAAGTAGTATTGAATATTGTAGATATGGCAAGTATGGCAGTAATATATATAAAAAATGTAATTGTAAAAAAGGTAATTTGACTCCAACTTATCCCTGTATTCTCTTTTTCCATCCCTGATAGCCTTCCAAAGGTCATATCTGGATCTTCTCTAAGCCTCCATGTCCCCAGAGTTATAGGCAGAGGACCGTGCTCTGAGCTTAGCACGGACATTACCATTTACCCAGGGATTTTGGTTGGGGAAAGTCCTGACAGTGACCCTCGGGAGGACATTGTCGATGCATTTGGAGATATATGCTCAGACAGGGTATGTGAATTCATCCCATTGGCTGCATCACAGAACACCTTGCAGTCTGTTGAATCAAAGCAGTCCTGTAGGGCAGTAATGGATTTCTCATTCCAGCGTTGAACTGTCTGAGAAACTGTTTTTTTCCTGTTTGAGAAGTTGTCTGGAGGATGGGAGGAGCAAAACTGAGGTGTGGTCTGCTTTCCCAAATGCAGGGCGGGGGAGGGGTTTGCAACCATTCTGTATTTGTGAATAACAATGGTCAAGAGTCTGATCGCCCCGGGTAAGAAAGTTAATGTGCTGGTGGTGTTTTGGTAGATCTCAATCCGATTGAGAATCTGTGGGATGTGCAGGACAAACAAGTCTGATCCACGGTGCAACTTACAGAACTTGAAGGATCTGCTGCTAATTTCTTGATGCCAGATACCACAGGACACCTTCAGGGGTCTTGCAGAGTCCATGCTTTGGCAGGTTGGTGATGTTTTGGCAGTACATGGAAAACCAACAGCATATTAGGCAGGTGGTCACAATGTTTTGGCTCAGTGCCTTGAAAATGTAAGCTTGCGGGATCAGAATTCATCCTTTCTCAACTTTCCACTAAATCAGGTTGTTCTATGAAGGACGGCACCATTTGTTGCACTAAATGTACCAACAGTAACTCGAAAAACTGCAAAGTAACCGCATTTCCATTTGTTAATACATACAGTGACATATGGTCTCGTAGGCAGGGTAATCACTGCCTACCCTGGGGCTTTGGAAGAAATAGAAATATATGATATTGTCAATCAATCAATCAATCAAATTTATTTATAAAGCCATTTTTACAACAGCAGTTGTCACAAAGTGCTTTTACAAAACACCCGGCCTTAAACCCTAAAGAGCAAACAACAGTAGTGTTGAATTACAGTGGCTAGGAAAAACTCCCTAAGAGGCCGAAATGTAGGAAGAAACCTAGAGAGGACCCAGGCTCAGAGGGGTGGCCAGTCCTCTTCTGGCTGTGCCGGGTGAACATATTAAGAGTACAAATTGTAATGATTAATAAATGCATGTGGGCTGAGTCAAGAGTCTATTTAAACTTAGTCCAGGTCGGAAGCATGACCAGATTGACAGGGACAACATGGGGGAGGGGGTAGGTGTCAGCACAGTGGCAGCTGAAATCGTCAGGTATCGTCTTGATCTGTAACACAACCAGGAGGACTTTGGACAGGGACAGCAACGGGTCTTTCAAGCCTGGTACTCCGGAGGTGTGGGCCAAGACCTCATGTCCTCCTAGGTTAAAACGGCAGGAGACAGGGAAAATTTAGAAAATGCATTCCTTAGATCTACAGGGATTTATAGTGGAGAAGGAGAACTGACCCTACTTCCACTGCACAATAGTATAGCAGCGTAAGACCTTGGGGCTGAGACAGAGGGGTCCAGTGACACTGTGGCCCTATCCGGGGGAAGCCCCGGACAGAGCCCAACAGGCAGGAAATCAATCCACCCACATTTTTTGTTCTAAATAAATATTTTTTTCTGCAAGTGATTGTTGATTTGTCAACAGAAATGTCCTTTTCATTACTCTGGAAAATTTAATTTAGATTTTGTGGATTTAATTACAAGAAATACTTCAATCAAATTCTGTCCAAGGGTATACCAACACCTGATCTTATGGATTTACAGAACAGCATAAGATTCCCAGAAGTTTCCAAAAGTAATGGTATTTAAGAACCGAGTGGATTTGTGGTTGCGCTGAAGTTAACAGGTTGTTCTGCTTTCCCTGCCTGCTGTTCTCAACTCCTGACACCATGTGGTCAAGGGCTGGCTACGCTGACTTTAATAATCTGCCAACAGCGATCCAAATTTGTTCAGAAAGATAGGTGAATGGATTTCGTCTTCAAATAAAGTATGTTTACAAATCGTTTTTTAACTATTTTCTGCAATAGTTGGTTCATATACTCCCTGATTTTGTAGGCTATATTTTTTTACTGGTTTCAGACTTGATATTTGGATTGTCAATCAGACACGCTACTATTTTGCTTAATCGGTTGTTGTGTAAAGGGCCTCATGATGCATAGCATACCCGTGGGAAGTTGGCTCCATTGACAATATTATGAGAATTTTTTTTGCTAATGCAATTGATGTAGTAAAATATTTATTTGCATAAGGAATTGTCCATGGCAGTCTCAATACATATGTGCATGGGACAACGACTGTACAGTTCCCTGTAAAATGTCATTCTAATGACACATGTAATAGAAATAGATTTGCTAGGGAGTTCAACCTGACTAGTGATTAGACTATCAGATTTTAGTGTATTTCTCTTTGCCTACCCTGACTTAGACCTAACCGTCCATCACTGATACATTATACAGTAGAATGCTTGCCACAGATCTCAATTCATTATTATGTTAATTCCACAGGAAAGGTTTTCGATAAGAAAGTCTCAGTCATTTTACTTTAAATAATGACAGTGACTAGCCATATGTAAAAATGTAAAAAAGTTGATTAATATCCACAGATCTTAATAGTTAACTTATTAACCATGACAAAATAAGCAGTAAATTCCCATTGTTGTTTAGCAAGAAGCAAAGCATAAATCAACTTATTTGCTACTTTGGCCTTGTTAAACTGTGGTCCAAAAGCAGTTAGTAAATACATTCTTCAATCCATAATTGAACGTCTTTCAACAGGTAGGAAAATCCCAATAATATCCACTGTCTTTCAAATCCGTTGTACAGTAGCCGTTGTTCAGTAGCCATTGTTCAGTAGCCACTACACAATAGCCTACTCCCATTCAGACGTGTGTTTCAGTATCACTATGTAAGATCACTTCCAAAACGTAATCTTTCAAATCGTTACGACGAGCCATTGTGTTGCATATTGATAAGTTAGCTAGTAAACTAGCTAGCAGTATCCAGTCTACTGCGGGATGAACCCGCATTGTGGAGGGGAGGGACTATGGCAGAAAAGGAAGTAATGACCTCAGAGTTGTAGCCTTTTAGAAAGAATAAAAATGTTGACACCTTGTAAATGTATCAATATATCTGCTGATAGGAACATCTCTGAAAGACATCCAATTACTCTATCAATCAAGGACACCCGCGGCTATGCATAAAATTGGCATGTAACGTGATAGGTACAATATGAAGTCTTATCGAAATGAAACAAAACATGACTACATTCATTTTTCAGATCTTTCAGAAACTTGAAATAAATCCTTACTCCCACTTGGAGACTAAACTTATATAACTGAAGAAATGCAGGGGTTCAGGCTCATATAGCATCTTTGGCCTTCCCAGGTAATGGATTGTGGCTGTAGTTCTCCTGTCTCTGGTTTTCTGTCTCTCATCCTCTCATGGGCTCCCCTCTTATGTCCTGCCAGCTCCTCTCAGTAAGATGGGAGTGGCGGCAGGTGTGCACAATTGAGCTGTTTTTTTTTTCTTGGGCCACCTGCAGGTGGTGCCACCGGGCCAGAACATAGCCGCCTTCCACCAACTGGCCTCTCAAGCCATTCAATTAGAACAAACCGAAAATGTTAATAATTAATTTAACTGGGGACAGCAATTCTGTTCATTGTATTTATATATAGTTAATCCTACCCGATAATCATAACCCATTGAGATTATTCTGGAATCCCAGTATCTAAAACAGTTCAGAGCTTTTGACCAATTACATTCTATGTTTTACATTAGATCTATTTAAGAGATTATTTGACTGGTAAAAAGATCAAATAATCACTTTCATTCGGTTCCACTGAAGAGGTTTTGGAACCAGAAATCTGGATGAACTTCAGAGCCTCACCAAGGTCATCTTTTTACGGCTACTAGCTCTACCATGGACCTGCAGACAGAACAGTAATTCGGAATCCAATTGATGACCTGTCTAATCTCTAAATGTCTTCCTGGGGAGAACTACATTGAAGGATCGATGAGACCATGGGGGGGCCTTGCCACCCCAGAGCATAGCCGCCTTAGACAGTGTAGTTTTTCATGGGATAAATGGCAGGGTGTCCTGAGTGACCTCACACGGCCTGTTGAAACTGTAGGATATGACCCAGTTGATTGGCTCTCTAGGAGATCTTCTAAACATCACGCCAGCACTGGCCAAACAGTTGTTTTTCCAATATAAACACTCAATACTTTACTTCACGGATGAACATGCAAGGCTATGTATTCAGTTAGCTGAATACATCACCTCGAATAAATCAGTGGATGTAGCCTAAGTGTTTTTTGCAGAGGACAAGCAAACTATGCAAATAATCTGAATAGCTTTTTCCTTTCATTCTTTCCAGGAGTAATCAGAGTGAGAGGATCATTTGTCATTCTGTCCACTGTCTGCCATATAAATAAAATGAAAGCTGAAAAGCCCAAGATGTAAGTGTTCAAAATATAGCTACGTTTCTTTCCCTTTCTATATCCTATTGCTTTCATTTCCATTTCTACAGCTGTCACTACGAACAAAAATGAAGGAGAACACAACAAAAATCCTTTCAGTGATTGAAATGAGTTGCTTTTAAAGGGTTTATAAGTGGTTCTTTAACTGGCCAGTTTCTAGGATTGTTGTAGGAGTTCTAGGTCGAACCATTTAACCAAATTAAGAAAAATCAATGTGTTGGAGCTGGCATTTTATTACAATAAACCCAATATTGTCATTGTTACAGCAAACAACTGAATGATGTATTCTGCTCTCTAACTAACACAGAAAAAAGTTTAGACTGCTCCAAATCAATAGCAGTGGCTCGATAGCTTTCCTATCGAATGGTTTCTAATTGACACAGCTTTATAGCAGATCGATAACTAAGTCCATTTATTTCACAATCCTATATGATTCATTTAAGTCAGTAAACATTTGACAGTGTTCAAAATGTTCTCAATACTCAATCTTAGATATGAAGCCAGATGTACCAGAGGTGGTTTGAATGATACTACTGTGACATTGTCTGAGACCTAAAGATGGTTTTAAGCTCCCCAAGAGACCATCCATGCTGACTGGATTTCTATCAGGATAATGTAGTTGTGTGATGGTGCACAGGAAATTCAGGTTTGAACCAAGCCATTAAAGATTTATTTGTTCTTAAGTGGTGTATTATAATACACTATTGTTATGCATATGCAATTTTATAGACGATGTGTGAGTCCAAGGAACCTGGAAAAAAACGATTTCCTCTCGATAAATGTCTGTCTTATGAGGGAGGGGAACTGTCAGTCACAGGGGTGGGTGGGATTCTCCACAGTGGTTTCCTGCTACCTAAAAACAAACCAACAAGAGGATTGGATCCTGATGATATATCAATATCACCCGACAGCCTAAAATATGCCACCATTATATTGAAATCAATGCAAGCTACTTAAAGAGGCATATCCAATAACAGAAACAACTTTTTCCGCTATGCAGATTGAAACCAAGCATTTTTGCAGGATTGAAAATAGATACCTATTTCAAGTGTCTTACTTTTTAAATGAAGCAACACGTAGTGGAATTCCAATTCAAGGAGCCGAACTGTCAGGTGGGTGCCCTGGCTGGGGGTGCCTCTTGGCAGCTCTATGTGCATTACTGGTTAATTATCCCCAATCAGAGACAGCTGCTCCCTATTGCCTCTGATTGGGGATCCTAATTAAGTTGCCTTGTATGCTCCTTAGTTGTCTGTCATTGTTTGAAATAGCGCAGTGTTCTGCTGCGCCTCAGTTTACGGTTTGTACCTGTCCTTTGTTTGTTTTCTTTGTGTGCCAAAAGAAGCATTAAAGGATGTTCGTTAGCTCTGCGCCTTGTGTCCTGCCTACTGTAGGGATATTTTCATAAAATGTTGGTATTTCACATTAACCTGATGAAGAGTAGACAGAATGTCTACTACTTTGATTTTTCCACATTTAATTGATAAGAGAGAGTGATGAACTGCACTCTTGCTCTGGCTCGACTACTGTTCTCATGGTCAGTGCAATGAGTGGTTGTTGTTATCTCATATTGAGGACAGAAGG
>JACXGI010019912.1:0-11583 GCA_016801175.1 Esox masquinongy | reverse complement strand
TCTAATTTTCTGAGATACTGAATTTGGGGTTTTCATTAGTTGTCAGTTATAATCATCAAAATTAAAAGGAATAAACACTTGAAATATATCAGTCTGTGTGGAATGAATGTATACATTATACAAGTTTCATTTTTTGAATGGAATTACTGAAATAAATCAACTTTTTGATGATATTCTAATTATATGACCAGCACCTGTACATAATGTAAACTAGCAGCAATTTGGTAGAATTACTGAATATTATGGACACTTGTAATAAGCTAATAATTGGTGACATAGCACACTACAACTACGTAGTGAGAATTAAGAAGAAAAACATATACACACCAAAAATATAGCAAGAAGAGAAAGCAATAATATACATAACACTGTACACTAGCAACAGTTTAGAAAGAGTACTGTAAACTAGCAGCAATATTGGTGGTGGTATTGAAATTATAGATAGGCCTACGGCAAGTATGGCAATAAAATACATAATGTAAACTAGCAGCAATTTTTGAAAGAGTAGGATGGGAAGTATGAACGGTATGGTAGAGGTATTGAATATTATAGACACTTAGTACAGCAGTGATGATGAGTCATCATTTATGACATAAGATGGCATAGCACTAGATATATTTCCACAAACGTTGCCACCAACAAAGTGGTCCAAGTATGGCAAAAAGTACAACAAAGACTGTGTACATCAAGTGGTCCGTGATGACAGTAAAGCTCTGTGCAGATACTGCAAAGCAGAATCTATTATTACAGTTTATAACAAAAAACAAGCATAACATAGCCTACACGTGTATAAATACAGCCTACTAATAGTAGATACATATGGTACTAATTTATTTTACGCTCCCCCTTAGTGCTCCTGTCCCCTTGTTTTCCATCTCTTCTCTCATATTCTGCTCGCAGGTAATCAGAGATGAGTGGATGGTGCCTGCCCTCCATGTACGCGTTGTTGACGTTTGATTATTTTTTGTAAAGAATTCCTTGCTTGTTGATGTTAAAATACATGTTTTGGGTTTCAAACTCTGAGTGACTTCAGTTTAATATGTTGCATGCTCATTCATTGACCGTAACACGCTACAACAGTATTGGGCTTGTTTTGGGCTTGTTATTGAAGCTGCGGTTGTTGTTTGACTCGCGAGAGTTGGCAACACTGAACACGCATGCGCAACCGTTTGAAGACATGCCCGGGCTACATAAGGCCTATTTTACTGCGTGCGTGGCAGTGAGCGGCGTACTTTTTGGAACAACGTTTTTGGACTTCAGATAGTAGAGAGGTAAACGTTATTTTTTTTTAATTTAGATGGTTGTGTTATTGATTAAAGGCAGCATTGTTCGATGTGATTAATTAGGTCAGTTTCGCAAATACAGCATTGTTTTCAATGCCATTTTTATATAGCAAGGTAGCCTAGCTAACTTTTCAACATAAGTTTACTTTGAAATGCGACCTGGTTTTTGTCGTTTGCTGTTTTCTTCAATTGTTCAACTCTTGAGAAATGGCTAGCTAAATATTAAGACGCATGGTTAATGCTTTAGCCCCTATTTGACTCCTAATTGTCTCCCTAAATAATAGAGGAATTCTAGAAGTACATTAGATGGACATAAAACTATATTGAGATTTTCTGTCTGGAGGCACTTGCATAGTTTTTCAGATGTATTCAGGCTAATTGTGTCGCCGAAGACGACATTGTGAGGATTGCTTGATTCATAGGGTGGAGTATAATAATGCGTTCCATTTACCTCGGAAGTTGGAATGACGTTACTCCCGAGTTGATCGCGTTCCGGTGTCCAAAGTCGGAAAACAAGATGGACGCCCGCATTAAAGCCTTTGTTGTGCTTGCGGTTTCGGAATATATACAATGTTTTTCATTTTATTTCATTGGGTAGATAAATGTTTGGGCCGCTTTATAATAGGCCATTCCGTAACCGGTAGCTTAACCTGTAACCTGAACGGGCGAGTGCTCTTCATAATATTGTAACATTAACCATAAACGTCATTTTCCTATTTATAACACTGGTCTGCTAAATAGCATACCTATAATGTCCGTTTTGACAATGTGCTGCCATCTTGGAATATAAACTCGGGGCTAGTGAGGTTGTTCCGACTTTCAGTGTTGGAATTCCGACTTGAGGGGGCATTCCAGTTGAAACTTCCAACTTCGAACTCGGAAATTTCGACCTCCGAGTACAAATGTAACGCGCTTTAAGTGCTGGTAGTTAAGAAAATTTTGTTTTTTTTGGGTTGTAATGGTACACAAAGCAGATTTATAGTTACGGTTCTGTACGATTTCAGTACTGTGGATTTTTTGGGCTTTTATGATTTCTGTGATGCGGGTCACGGAATTTGGTCATAAAAATGGAATCAACTGTCAAACGTGGAATAGTGTAGAATTGTTAAAAATTTAGCTGATGTTCCTAAAACACAAAGTAGGCCTCATTATAATAGTAACCTCAATGATCCACTAATTTTCAAATTTTAAGAGGCTGGACAGATGTTTTAACAATGTTTTTTCCTTATATGCCTAGTTGTATTTGTCATTGAGTCAAGTTTCATAATATTACCTTATATTCAAGCTGCTTGCCGTAGTTTAAAAGAAATTGCCAGAAAACCAGTGTAATTTGGTGACTTTTTCACCCTGGGTCTTCCCATCAATTCTATTGAGCGATGTGGCACCAACTCTTCTTCAGAATGCATTCCAAACATTCTAATTTTAGCCAATTGTTAATCGTGATACCATACTAGCCGGTAGTCAACGAGCTTTCAATGCACTGTAGGTTTGCATACTGTGACATTACACCCCAGTACATCCATGGGAAATGTTAAATGTATGCATTTTTATTTTGACATCATGACCTGCCCAGAGTAGCCTTTTGGGGTATATGCATATCTTCTGCCAGCTTTATACAGTTCTTTCATTTTTTCCCTCCACTGAATACATCAAATGTTAAGTGAGCCATTATTTTGTCGTTGTCATTAATAATTTTTGTTTTATCCAATATTACAGAAAACTCCTTAAAGTACCTTTTGAGGAAGACAAAAGGAAGGCATACTGCAGTGACGAGGTCAGCTGTATTTTCTCCGAAATTATTTGGACATTCATACACATCATGCCTACTGTTTGGTCAAACTTTGAGCAGCCTCCTGACTGTAAGGCTAGTCCTAGAAATCTATGTCCCTGGAATTCTCTTCTACAAATTTTGAGAAATCATCCAGAATTTTGGGAGTCTTTCCATTTGATATGTGTAATTGAGGTTACACCTGTACTAGCTGAGCTTAAGACACTTGCATTGAGTGGGAGTTACAAAGGGAATGCCACCAAGTTAAGATATCTGGTCTCTGTTGCACAGAACAAGCCTTCATTAGCTGATGGTTCCCAGCATGACATTGTAGAAGTCTGGGGTAATCTTATTGATGTTGTGAATAGGGAAATGAAATATCTAGGTGTACGAGATGAGGATAACCTGGCTCAACTCTTTGCCATTAAGGTTCGAAGTGTTGTACAAATTCTTGAAGGCATTGAGGGACGGTGTCCTGAGTGTAACATGCACCCCAGAGATTCAGATGATCCAGCTCAGTTTGTGTTTCAGGTACATCTCAATAGAAATCATAATAATCTGCAGGCATTAATAGATCTGGAGCTGGCTAAGACAGAGGATAATGAGGCCAGGAGGTGCATACTCTGTGCTGTCAGGACAAATGATAAAAGTAGGAATTGGAAAGTGTCAATTCAACATGTCCTTACCCATACCCCGAAAATCTTTTTAATTCAGCTAGTCAGATTTGATGAGAATTTGCAGAAGGATTTCTCCTTTGTCAAAGTCCCCTTTCAGCTCAAAGTACAAGAGGACTATTATGACCTGAACAGTGTGGTTAATCAGGAAGGAAATATGAGTGCAGGACACTACTATGCCATTATAAACAAATTTGGAAAATGGTATCTCTTCAATGATTCTGCATCACCTAATATTCTCACAGCACAGGCAGTCAATACAAATAACAATTACATCCTTATGTACAAAAAGAACACATCTGGTCTAAGCCCCAGTCAGTCAGCTTGGAAATCAGTAACTGGAAAGCAGGAAACAAAAGTGATTTTGAGGGAGAAGCAGGCAAGTCAAACGCATAAGGTTCCTCATATCCAACCTCTGTTCTTTGAGGAAAAACTGGGCCCTGTAATGTCTTCAACATCTCAAATTAGAAATGTTGACTGTGAGCTGCAGGGGGGGGGAGCAGAGATTAAATTGAAGAGGGGGAATAAAAAGAGGAGTCTTGTAAACTCTGACCTAACCAAAACCAGAAAACTTAAACAATTCCATACAAAAGGTAATTTGTTTGGAATACTTAACCACAATGTCAAAGACATTTGCAGCAGCTGTAAAAAAGAGATCTGTAAGAGTCTTGTGCAACATCTCAATAAGTCCCTAAATTGTCAAACCAACTATGACATGGATTTACTGCGAAAGGAGAAGCAGAGAGAGACTCAGAGAAATAAAGTACAAAAAACGAGAGCCAGGCAGATGAAGAGAGACGCAGAAGCCGCAAGAGCTAAGCATGCCGCTGCTGAACGTGCTTCTAGGCAGAAACGGATAGAGAGAGACTCAGAAACGGCAAGAGCAAAACATGCTGCTGCCGAACGTGCTTCTAGGCAGAAACGGATCGAGAGAGACGCAGAAGCCGCAAGAGCTAAGCATGCTGCTGCTGAACGTGCTTCTAGGCAGAAACGGATAGAGACAGACGCAGAAACTGCAAGAGCAAAACATGCTGCTGCCGAACGTGCTTCTAGGCAGAAACGGATCGAGAGAGACGCAGAAGCCGCAAGAGCTAAACATGCTGCTGCTCAGTGTGTTTCTAAGCATAAGGATATGGGAGAATCAAAAATAGAAAATGCATACAGGAACAACTAGAGATACGTCCCGAGGATTACACAATGTCAAAGGGAGATAGAAAGGCAATGTTAAGAATAGGACTTAATGATCAAATAAGTAGTAAAGCTATAGGCAGAATAGGACTATTTAGAGACCATGTCAGGGATGGACCAATTTTTGTATGTGTAAATTGTAGGAGGATTAGGTTTTATAACCAGGTAAAGAAATATAACACTAATTTCTCAGATTTCCAAAAATAATCCCGATGTACTTCAGAAATGTGTTGTAGATTGTGATGAATTACTAAGCATTAAGTGAGATTTCTGGATTTGTCACAACTGTAACTTAATTCTAAGCAAAGGAAAACAACCTCCGATGAGTCATTCAAACAATCTACAATTGGTTGACATTATAGGTAGGGATGAACTTCAATTATCAGAACTAGAAATGCCATGATAGCTCTGATTTTCTTTCCAGATGATTTATCAACTCCCCAAGTCAAGGTGGAATGGAACAAAGATGCAACTAGTGAATATTCCTATATTTGAGTGATGTCAGTAAGGCTAACAGCATTGCCTAGGATGCCTTGGGAAGCTTGTCTTATAAAAGTCTTATTAAAAGGAAAGTCCATGAAAAACATTACTTTATTCGTCAAAATATTTTGACTGGCACACTAATTTTTTATCACAGGGTCAAGCGATTTATAAACCAGAAAAGGAACCAGGCAAGCCTAGTTCAGCCGGCCCGCAATTAAATGTGATAAAAGTGGTTACCACCCTCACTGGATTCAAACCCGGGTCTCCCACATGAGTGGCTGTGTCTTTAACTGTTACGCTATGGTGTTATACATTTGTACAGTGTCGGTATAGCACCTCGCCATTTAGGTCATTTTGTTTCTTATTAAATGTACCTCCACCACAAATAGCATCAATGTAATGTATGGCTTTTGCCACTGGCTGTTTAGTTGCTTACAAGCCAGTAATACTAATATCTCACTACTTGAAATAGTCATAACTCATAATTGAGCCCATGCGATCTGAGATTCAGCCTGTGTGATGATGGTATCTCGGGTAAGCAACATTGGGCGTTCGTCCGTCCAACTTCGACATAGCTAGTTTGCTCCTATGATTCAGTGTCGGTTCATTACGTTCTACTATATTACGTACATTCCATAGAAGACAGTAATGAACCGACGCTGAATCGTAGGAGCTTAACCAAACTGATACTCAAAAAACGGCTGACCAATGGAGGAGCAGCATCCACACATTCACAATCAAAACAAAAGGTAAAAGGCAAAAAGCATCTCAGGCAAATGGGGGAGTCTAACCAAAACGGAGGTTGGTTGATAGTCAACTAGTAAGCCGATAACTGAAGTGAAAAGACGAATCGTGGAAACCCCTACTATTTTACTGCCCAAGGGGCTTTGATCTAGCCTATAATTACCACAAAAATCATGCACGGAGGATGCGTGATTCGAAAATCCACCAGAAATAGTCGCAACAACCATGAACCGTTTTATTTTAAGGTTGTAGCAAGCAAAGTTTTGTCAATCCTGACCCAAAAAGCATGCATGTATGTGTACTTCAAAAATCTACCAGAAATGGTCACAATATAACTGTGAGCAGTTTCATTTTAGGCTTACTATAACGTAGCTACGGAAGGTTGTAGCCAGCAAAGTTTTTATCTATATGGTACAAATCCTAATGCATAATTTGCTTTGACTGTGACTAGATTTGAAAGGGGGACCTATTAGTTGCAGGTCCACGTCTCTAACCACAACGCTATTTAACAAGGGGTAGTCAGTCAGTCAGTCAGCCAGTCAGTGACATTCACTCTTCTTGGCCGGCTCTGCTTCTGCGGTTTGGCAAACATATAATCACTAATGAGAGCAGTCCTCTCAGTGTACGGTTTTATAATTACAGGGTTGAATTTCAACTCTTTGGGGCAGTCCATATACATGGGACTCTGGGTCGATTTGGACAAATTTGTTGAAAAAATGGAAGAGAGAACTGGAGAGACAACTTTTAATATGTCAACATCCTGATATGGTAGTGAAAGATCCTGAATCAAGTGGGATTCTGAATATTGATTCTACTCTTACAGATGGTGACAGGACATTTAGGAAAACTGAAGTGCAAAGTGACAGGGCTTTATGCCAAAGTCAGAACTCTGGACAAAAATCAGAGGGCAGTGATTGATTTGGTCCTTGGGTTTGCCAAATAGTTCCAAAGAGCTAAACATCAGAGAGGGAAGAATCCATGGCCTACTCCTCCTCTCCCGGTCATTACATGGAAATGCTGGCACGGGCAAATTGTAAATTGTAATTGACGTAACAGTTGTTACAAAAGACTTTTCAGGAAGTGGTCAACCAGACCATCCATTCATTTTGAGGTTGGCTTTTACAGGCAATGCTGCATCAATTATTAAGGGCCAGACTTTACATTCAGCTTTGCAGCTACCATTTCATAATAACGTCTTCACACTTGGTGACATAATTAGAGATTTAAGAAGGAAGCAGATGCAAAATTTGCCAATCATAATTATTGATGAAATTAGTCTTGTGAAGTCAGACATGTTATATCAAATTCACATCTGACTTTGAAAAGATATCAGACAAAACAATTTACCCTTTTGAAATGTTGGTGTTTGTTTTTGGAGATATTCAACTCAAACCTCCAATGGCAACTTTTGTATTCAATGAACCCCTCTTTGATAAAGCCCGAATGGAGCATGCCATGGAACCACTTTGGAATACATTTTGTGTAGTATCCCTAAAAACAAGTCACAGACAGGGAGAAGACAGAATATGCAGAACTCCTGAATAGAGTAAGGATATGGAGGCAGACCAGCGAAGACATTGCGCTCTTAAACACTAGTGTTTCCACGAAAAAGCTCAAACTTGCCAAAAAATGCTCTCCTTGTCTCATGGACAAATCAAATTGTCAATGAATACAATGAGAGAACTGAATGTAACTCCTGGGGAGCTCTGAGTTTCAAGCTAAAGTTTCCAGCAGTACTAGGAGAGAAATAAAACTTCCAGTAGATAACGCTGGTATGGTCAGAAATTCACCAATTCCATACAAACTCTGTTAAAATTGGAGCCTGAGTAATGTTGGCCTATAACTTTGATGTGGTTGACAGTCTGACCAATGGAACTGCTGGAGAAGTGATTGGTTTTAAAACACTTTCTAATGGTATAGTTAAGTATATTAAGGTGAAATTTGGCAATGAGGATAGTGGGAAGGTGGGGAGGAAAAACTACGATTTTGACAGAGATTTTCCTAATATGAATGCCACTGCCATTGACTTACTAGAATTTTAATTCAATATGAGGAAAGAGTACAACAACCACTATAGCAATACATTTTCCTTTACAATTAGCCTGGGCTACAACAGCACACAAAATTCAGGGTCACACTGTTAAAAAGCCTGACAAGCTCATTGTGGATTTCCAATGTTGGCTTCAGCCAGCAATGATTTATGTGATGCTCTCACGTGTTTAATGTCTTTGGCAACTCTATATATTAGAGACACTTCCTGTAGAGAAAATTATGCCTTGGCCAGATGCAATTATTGAGCTGAAAATACTATAAACATTAGATCTGGATAAACCAAAAGAATCATCCCCCTCAGAATTTGAGATGGTGTCACTGAACACTGTTTCTCTTATAGCCCATATAGATGATATTAAAGTCGACCCTAATCTCATGTCTGTGCAAGTGATTCTGTTTCAGGAGATTTCACTTCCAGCCAATCAAGAGCCTGGAGACCTGTTCAAACTGGAAGGCAAATGTAGCCCCATTAACAGCAAAGGTCACAGGAAAGGGCTAGCCACCTACTTTCCACCAGAGTTTTTATTCTTCAAAGATGCAAATGATGAAACATTTCAAATTACATCAAATTACATACAAGACTATTCAGTTTCCCACATTGTTTTGGGAGACTGGAACTTTTGCCAGAGAGAAGACGCCAATCATCCAGTCAAGCAATTTCTGGAGGAGCATCACTTTCAAGCTGGCATTCACCCTCCTCAATCCACTCAAAGAAAGGGGAGATGCTTAGACCAAATATACACAAGATTCAGCTCTCCAGGTTTAAACTGTAAAATGATTTCTGTGAAGACCTGTTACTACTCAGACCATGAACCAATTTCTATTGCAATTGGCCTCTAGACAAAACCGAGGGAGGACACCGTATGCCGTATTTCCACTGGTGCTTTGCCCCGGTAACATTATGCTAAATGCTGGCTCTAGACTTTCCTGTTTTGACGATATGTTTGGTACCAAGGACTTAAGGAGGCACTCAGATGGAGAGGGAGGAGTAAACTATCAACGTGATTTGGTTTGGCCATCAAAATAAAAGGAAATATTTTTCTGCATGTAAAATAAAATAAACAATAACGCCATGCTCAGTTTGCTTACAATACAGCTTTTGAACTTGAGTATTGGAACTAATTTCTTCCTCAAACCCCTGCAACCGGCTAGTCCACCTACACTCATGACACTGCAACTGCAAGCCACTGTATGTATTAATTAGTTTAGTTTTGACAAAATTCTATACTTACTATCTACCTCAAAAATCTGAGGTAATTTTTGTTCTGAAGTCTATGTCTCGGTCTCAGCCTTCCATTTTTCTATTGAGTCATTGGCATCGTACCACCTTCGATTGTTCCAACTTTCCGTTGTCTTTGCATCCCTGTACTGTTGCTTTATTTTCTTTTATCAGGGATCTGTTTGTTAGATCGGATGAAAACCATTACGAGAAGCCTAAAGCAAACGATATACATCGCTATTTGAATACCACAACATGCCGCGTTTTCACAGCACGTAACAAACCCCGCAAACACCGCCCTAAGTCCTAAAGTCTGGGTCTTCGCGCACAGTGAGAGACAGGCTACTTGGCCATGGCCTATCGGCCGACTGGCACCGGTCTTTGTCAATGGAAACAGAACATAGTCTGGACTTTGGGGTAAAACACCAGTTTGGCACCAGTGGAAACAAGGCATTAGCTGTTACGCTCCCTCACAAGGCTGGGTATCTGTCTAAACATTGAACACCTGATGTAAAAAGTGTTTTGTTTTAAAATGAATGTGATTGATTGAACATCCTAACCAATAACTTGCTAAATTAATATATTTTTATGGCTATTGTTTTTTGTTTTTTTTTAAATGGAATCGATTTGAACCTCACATCACCAACAGTTTGTTACACAGGACCCATCCTCACACAAGCCCTTGCCCTGACGCTGTTTGTCTGTGGGAAAAATGTCTGGACCACATACAGCCAGGTTGTAACCAACCATGCTCCCAACGTCCTGCATGCCAGATGCATGTAAAATAAGAAAGGAATTTCAATTGTTGACGGTATGTTATTATTTATTACATATAGTTTGATAATATATATCTGTCATAATATTTACAATTCACTCATGATTTACATTTAATTATACCAACAATATCCAGCGGATGTGTAGGTATGTTGTAATATTCCAGTGCATGGCTCTAATTTAAATCTAAATATTAATGATACTTGCATTTACCTCACATGCCAACAGGTTGTTTTCTAAATGTTACAAAAACATATTATAGCACTATTAACTCCAGTGTTTCAAATTCACCTTTTCCCATAAAATCTACTTTCCTGGTAGCATTTTTTGAAAGGTTGAAATGTGCTCATATGCAATGAATATAAAATCAAAAAAATACATTATTGAAAGTGTAGCTTTACCTATTCATGGTTTTACACCTGCACAAACGTGCAGTATCGTATTAGTTCCACCGGCAAAAGCGGGCCCTTGAACAAAGTGTCCAATTTCAAATAGCACAGTGGAAGGACTGTCAAAAACAAGAAACCAGGCAAGCCTAGTTCAGCCGGCCCGCAATAGAAAGTGTTGATCATGGCTACCCTCTCAAGATTCTAACCTAGGTCGCCCACGTGAAAGGCTGTGTCTTTAACCACAACACCAGAGAGCTGACCATTTGCCGGGTGTCAGTATAGCATATTGACATTATATAATGTTGTCATGCATTAACATCACGTCAAGTTTGTTAGACACCATTAACCATTGTGTTAAACTGAGTAAAGTTTCTTATGAAGTTTACCTCCACCACAAATAGCATCTATTAACTGTATGGCTTTTGCCCGTTTTAACAGCTTATTTGCCATTCGTGAATGACATTGATACAGTAACTACTGTATCAATACAGGTGACGATAACTGACTTTTACGTCAAGTGAAAAGACGAGAGAATCATGTAGTCAGCGAAGTGTTTGACTGTCCTGTAGAAATGCTGAGACATAATTTGAAAATCCACCAGAAATAGTCGAAATATAACAGTAAACTAGTGATGGCCGTTCTTCTTGCAGCAGGGTATTATGCTAGCATTGCTAACTCAGATTTTCTTTTTCAAAATAAAAGTCATCATTGAATTATATAAGGCGATATACAGGTGCTGGTCATATAATTAGAATATTATCAAAAAGTTGATTTATTTCAGTAATTCCATTCAAAAAGTGAAACCTGTACAATGTATACATTCATTCCACACAGACTGATATATTTCAAGTGTTTATTCCTTTTAATTTTGATGATTATAACTGACAACTAATGAAAACCCCAAATTCAGTATCTCAGAAAATTAGAATATTGTGAAAAGGTTCAATATTGAAGACACCTGGTCCCACACTCTAATCAGCTAATTAACTCAAAACACCTGCAAAGGCCT
>JACXGI010019911.1:0-11575 GCA_016801175.1 Esox masquinongy | reverse complement strand
AATAATAATAAATAAAAGCATGCTGTAACTCTAACCATGATGTTGATGCAATGTGATGCAACCATGAAAAAGAAAAACACACATGAATTGAAAACGATGGTAACGGGTTTTGTGCTAAAGCAAAAGGTTAACTTGATTAACCTTAACGGAATTAAAGTTTCACATTCATATCTCATGTTGCCTGAATACCATCCTTAATCTTAAGACTTTAATAAATACATACCATATACATTTTTAACCGTCTAGGATACCCAATTTTGTAGATCACAGTCGATGAACAGGATGCTATCTAGTTAGCTTCCTAGCTAACAAAGCTAATACCAAAGATTCAAAGCCAAAGTTGACCATCTCCCTGTCATAAAATAATGTCTTTTCAGTCAAAGGTTTCTATTGACATAGCTGGGTTTATCCAGGGTAAGTTAATTAATGGTGAGGTACAGTAGTTAGGGATGGGGTAATACTGATAAAGATACATATTGTTATATTGAATTTGAGTATATGGTGGGTATAGAAAGTCAACATCCCCTTTCAAAATGTTCACCTTTTGCTACCTTGCAGTCTGAAATAAAAACACAAATATCTGACTTTTTCTGGCTTTATTTACACACAGTAACTCACAATATCCAAGCGAAAAAATAATTTTAAAAAGTCTGACAATAAAATTAAAACAGTAGCATTTTTTTCACTTGGATATGTGCATATATAAGTATATATTTTCCTATATTCCACTGTATAATTTTTTCAACATCTGTAATCAAACTCAAATGTTTTATTCAAAATTTGTTCTCTGCCTTATTTTTAGTTTTTTAAACAGGGAACCAACATGTTTTCAGCATTTTTATATGACTGAATAATCCAAACTATTTTTGTCATACATTTTATTGCATGCTCTTGTCCCTCTGCAACATTTTTGGTAAGCAATGAACATCAAACTGCAATCACTGTATGGAATCACAATAAATACAGACTCATGAAAATCCCAATACATATGATATTGGCACCCTTGTATCCGGGTATTTTTTGTGATTACATCGTATTACAGTAATATACTACCAAAATAAATGATATTGGGAGGTACCAGTTCCCAGGCTGAGGCAAGCTGGAAGGGATGCCACATGGGGAGTATTACACAACATGTTATATATTATGGGCCTTCCAAGAACAATCTCCAGACAATGAAGGGTGGAACAGAATAGAGCCGAATAGAATGGAGCCTAGTAGCGTCCGTATGAAGAAATGCACTGTAAAATATGCAGAAATATGCTGCTGCAGAATCCTTTACCTGCTGTGTGATACACATTGAGATATCGTATCTGTAGGTAATTATAGACGAAGATACCAAGGCTGAAAATATTACAAATTTTAGCTTTAACAAGACATCTCACAAACCCTAACCCACAAAGTAAATGAATTAAAAGACATCTCATCATGTTGTCAGCCTACATTTCTATCTAAAATGTCTTAGATACAGGTTGGTGACAAATAAAAGGGAAAACCTGGATAAATGAGTGGAAGAACAGAACGAATGCAGATGCTTCCATACAGGTAACCTGCATGATACCGTTAAATAATTAACATACTATCATGCTCTGTGGCATGTATGAAAATGCTGAGCAGGTCCAGTTGACCTCAAATTTGGATCAAGATGGCAAGAGGAAAGGATCCAAGTGACTTTGAAAGAGGGTTAATTATTGGATCCCTTCCTGAAGGATAATGTCCCCATCCACAGGGCATAATGGGACACTGAATGGTTTGATGAGTAAGAAAATGATGTGAATGATATGCTTTGGCCTTCATAGTCACCTGATATGCTATGGCCTCAAACCAATTGAACACCAATGGGAGATTTGGTTCCTATGTGTTAGAGAGCGCTCTCCACCACCATCATCCAAACACCAAATGAGGAATATCTTTTTGGAGAACGGTGTTCCATCCTTCCAGTAGAGTTCCAAGGTCTTGTAGAATCTATACCAAGGTGCATTGAAGCTGTTCTGATGGCTCAGAGTGGCCCAATACCTTACAGAGACACTTAATATTGTTTTTCCCATTAAATTAGTCACCAGTCTGTAGTTCAAGGCTAGCTTGGCTGACTAGACTTAAGTTCAAGGGACCTTGAGTCAGGTGTCAGATAAACCTGTTCAAAGCATCTGTAAGTAAAATGTTTAGTACTGACCCATAAGAAAGCCTACAATAATACACTGTTGTTATGAACTGGATGCGGATTTGCAAAAACGCATTGCAGCCTTCTTTAGTTAAATGATAGGCGGTAGATGTACAATAAAACAAGATATTGGGCAAACATATTTCTAGTAGATTATATTATTGTTAGTTATTAATAAGGTCAGTGACATACATGTCCTTTGTCGTCCATCTCATTGTTGGTCAGCTTGACACGGTCGAAGCTTATCACCTGACGCATCCACGTCTCTCCGGCGCAGGGCGAGTCCGGGTGAACATACAGGCGGGGCGCAATGCACGAGTGATCTGTGTTTCCCGCCACCATCCACTGGGAGCTGTGATATACGTACCTGAATGCAAAATAATATATTGTGAAGTGTTCATCAACCCAGAGTTCTTCCGTTTCTTCAAATACAGAAATCACTAGCAAAACCATTCCACCAGGTAAAATTCTGAGTATGTTTAAATGTAGGCCTACTTAGCGAATAATTCTTGATTCTGATTGTGATGAATTAGTTATGGCTATAAAATATACAGTTCTAAATTGGTGTGCGTAAAACAGTTGATACATAGAACACGACGAAGACAATCGCAGTTTATAGCTAATTATACATTTTTCATTGGTAATATGAACAATTTATAATTAGCCGCAAACATTACGAATATGTATACAATTTATATGGACGGCATTTTCAAAGTTATTTTACTTTTTAATTTTGAATATATTTTTGGGTAAAATACGTGGTGAAGTAGGCCGAGCCAAATATGTTATTAAAATGCCATAGATAAGATATGGTATCTTATTCCGTTGGTTCAATTGTAACAAACTCATGTATTATCATCTGTTATCCTGGATGTGATTATTTTGCTATTAAAAACCAATGCTGTAGGTAATCAACCTGTATCGTTTGGAATCCACAGGCATGACGTCCATGGCCAGGTAATACTGCTGGCACGGATCCAGATTACGCACCTTCACACGCACGGAGGGGAACATCCTCCTGTAGACCACACATTTACACAAGAACACACAAAAAATACAGGCAAAATAACTTTACAGTTAAAAATCCTCATCCAATAATAGCGTTTCATTTTCATGTATATTGTGATTAAATATCAGGAGAACTAATAGGACAAACACATCAATGTTTGTGTTCCGTGTGTCAGTAACGTAACGCCGCCTCAGGGAAGGTTCAGTTCAGACTCTCTGAGGCCTCCAAGGCGTTCTGACTAGATTTATTACTCGTCTCATAAAAAAGACTATCGAATGTTTAAAGAATGACTTAACCGCAACAAGCTAAACTATAATTTATAACATAAGACATGAAAAGTTTAGCCTATGAAATTACACGTTATATTATGTAAAGATTATTATACAAATTTTATAAAATATGCAAAGACGAATTAAAAGGATATAATACAATTGGGCTGTAACGTTATGCAAATACTATGAATAAATACAAACATAAAAAAACTCGAAAAATTAGAAAATAGAAATTATGAAATAAAAATACAAATTACCATTTTGTCATTTCATACAAAAAATAATTATTAAACCTAATGTTGGCATATGTTGCTTGAATACGTTGTTCAAGCCCGTCTGATTACCCAGTTTGTCAGGGAGACGATCAATAGTCTGCATAAAAAACACGTTAATTTAATTGAATAAAGGCTGCATTTTATTTTATATTTAATTTGGCTGGATCTAATCAAAAACAAAACAACGAAAACAACATTTGCTAAATTTAAATATAGCCCATGTAAAGAAACAGATCCATCGATGTAAATAGACCGGTAAAAACAGCGAGTGGGTGCAAAAAGGAATGTAGAGGTTAACCTCCCACTTCACTGTCAAACCTTTATTATCCTTGTACAGTACATCTGTTTGTTGTGACGCTTGATATCGGCTACTGTGTGCCAGTGTTAAAGGTCGTAGGTTTACCTAGTGTCAGTAGACAGTAGCTTATGACTGTATGTGACAGTGGGGTGTAAATGTGACTTACCGGCCTGCTTTGGTAATGATCATCTCGGTTCCAATCTCATGAAACCTGGTCCACAAATCCGACCCCTGGAGCTCTACCCGGATATCACTGTCCTCTCTACCCGTGTTAGAATCACTTTCTCTAGACCTCCTCTCCTCTTTCCCCGGGTCGCTCTCTCCCGGCCTTCTCTCCGTTCTCCCCGACTTAGTATCACTCTTTCCGGGTCTTCTTTCCTCTATCCCCGGTTCAAAGTCAGTTTTTCCCGGACTTCTCGGAGTGTTACCAGCTTTCCTCCTCTGGTCGTCTGGGGAATATGAGTAGTTATATATATATATATAAATACATATATAACCCGGTATATATACACACATATACACATATATATATACCGGGTTATATATGTGTGTTATATATGTGTACACATATATACATACATATATACATACATTACAAACCCGGTGCTTTATATCTGTGGAGTAAGAGACCGTATACCACAGTATGACATGATATCAGTCTTTACCGCGTTGGTTACAGGTTTATAACAACAAAAAGGCATATCAGGGCTTTGTGCTATATTGCCAATATACCAGGCACTCCGCCATGGGTCGTGCCTAAGAAAAGTTCTTAGCCCTGTTATATTGGCAATACACCACACTCCCTATCCATTATAGCTTAATTATAAAGCTCTTCAACAATCATCATGTATGCTTCTATTTATGTGTAAGTTGTCTGTTGTTTAATTTAATGAAGACGTGTATATTTGACATCCTTCTTTTAATATGTATCAACAACAAGTTGACCCAAAGTTGTTCTCTATTTTACAAATTGGAATGTACTTCTTAGGAGAAAAAACAATGCAATTTGTGAAACCTATTGCAGGCCAACAGTGTGTAGGGATGGCATTTTTACTTAAATAAAAAGTTCTTAACATTTTCAGTAACATTTTTAGTAATTATTGTCTTTCAGTCGGTCGCAGAACAATGTATGCAAAAAATATAAGCGCCCTGGCAGAAGTTGACCGACCGTGTTCCACTTTCTCGTGCTGAACGGGACTGGTATCCTTCTCTAAGTCTGCTTTTGTGCTTGCGTCCTTTCCGTTATCCACCTTCATCCTCTTCACTGTTTTACCGACCAACGATTCCACTGAAAAGGCGTGGGCTCGCGAGCTCAGACCCTGCATCCTCCTGGTGCGAGAGATAAATCCCCTCTCTGTGTCTTGAGGCTACACTCTCGTCACAAGCTCATGTGTACTACCGCTTCATCTAGGACCTCTGCGCTCCCGGGGTCTTTCTGTCTGTCCTCGCGGCTCCTTGAAGGAGTTAATTGACCCGGTGAGTTCCCATGATTCCGTGGCGTGCGCAGCATGCATCTAAATCTCCCCTAACTGCTCCGCTGTTTCTGATCTCCTTCCATTTCTCCCTTTTCATGCTTCTCTGTTCCTCTCCCTCTCCTCTTTTCTATTTCTCCCTCTATCTTTTCTCTCTCCTCTTTCTTTATGTTCTTTGTCTCGTTTTCGTCTCTCTCTCCCCCTGTCAGCTTCTCTCTGTTGCGCAACGTCACTGGAGGAGATAGAGAAAACATTCAAAAAGGAAAAAACGGCTCAAATAATCTTCTGTGGAGCAAATACCCACACGCACGCACGCACACACACATGCACACACACACAGACACATACACTGGAATCTACTTTTTCTCGGCTTATTAAGAGCTTTTGGCTTACTTTAAAACAACATAAAAAAAGCACTGTTAACCAAATATTAAGAACTCAAAACCGTAATTCTGACTTTATGTGGATTGCATTAATACGATTGTTCATTAGAACAATTCTTAAACGGTGAAAAGCAGGGAATAATTCTTTTAAAAAATATTCCAGTTCATTTGTATTTTTTATGTATTTACATTAAAAGTAGTGAAATCATTCAACGTAGAAATACTGTTCAGGTTATCTGTGAAATAACTCGTTCTATAGGCTAACAAAGATTTAAACAGATTTAATTGAAGCTTAACTAAGATGTAATTTAAATGTTATAAGCAGGCCTATTTGTCTTTTTCGTATCAACAAGACCATTTTTAATTATCTTTCCTTGGATTTCGAAGGATACCTAAAATTTAGGTCACATAATAAAACTATCTGTGACTTGCTGCGCATTGGATAATAACTCCTGTATTAATGTGTGAGAATATATCCTAAAGATATTCAATTAAAAAAAATACTATTTCAACTTCCTCCTCGGTTTATAATAGAAAGTTAAACCATAAAGTCTTTGTACATTACGTTTGACGCCAAACTAATAAACGCTATTCTATCATAAATAGCCAACATGTGTGGTATACAATAAAACATTAAATGTGTTTAAAAAGCTTCATGTTATCTGATACTATTTTGCCAATCAAAATAGTATCTGGTTCTGGTTTTGAGGAACCAGAACCTTTGACGGGTTATTTTTGAGTTTGTGCGGTGCGTGCGCTTGTATGCCTTTTTATCTTTTTAACCCGCGTGAGAATATTACGTTGAGAGTTATAATAGAATGCTATTTTTGAAGGACGGGAAAACTACTGAGACAAATATTTGAGTCGAGACTAACTCGGAACATCTGGAGCGTCTATTTAAAATATCTCCATGAAACTCTCTCCTTCTCGGTTGAAGCTAACATTTCCTATATTAATTTGGAGGCTTTCCGTAAAGCGGTCTAGCGTCTCCCTCCGCACGGTGTGGGAGAGGGTTTGCGGTGCCCGGTGAGAACGCGCGCCTGTCTGGTTCTCATAACGCGGGGATCAGATGGAATTTCGCGCGCGGGGAAACGGGTCCGTAATGACAGCTCGAGATTATTACATTACCATCCGACATGAAATAGATCCGTTCAGCACAAACACACCGCAGCGGGCTTTATTACATGTTTTTTAATCACAGAAAATAATTGGTCAGAAGGAGAAACAAATGAGTCTGTGTTTACGGTGAACGGTTGGTTTAGTGCGTGATGGAGGCCCCGGGACTCCGGTGTGACAACACGGTGGAACCGGAGAGCTAGGTATGACTAACCAGACTCAGATGGAGCTCTGTCGGTAGGCTGCATGGGCTCGATCCTGTTTATGAGACCAACTCCGTGTTTATTCATTCTCAGAAGGTTGTTTTCTTTCCATAAATTACTGGGACAAAGTGCATCGCAAACACGCGGCCTCGTGGCATTCTGGTTATTGTGGGAAACATTTTCGCCTCCTGTAAAACCGGTTCTAAACCCTGTCACGGATAATTTCCATTATTGATTAAAAATTCAATTGACCGCACAATAAACGCGTTGTATTCCTAAATTTATAGCCAACAACTGGTGAATTGTCGTGTAAATTGTGTGGTTGGGTGTGTGTGTGTGTCTGTGTGTGTGTGTTGTGGAAGAGGGCTGTGTCGCTGTTCAGGTCGTAACTACTGATCACATTATCTGGCTGTCAACAGACTGACGACCATACGGGATAGAGTGTAGAGTGTGTCCACAGGAAGCTGCGCCGGTCGTTTTATGGTTCTAAATCAAACACAAATCATGGTTTGTCCGTTTCTGGATGTTTGGCACACGTGTTTCCTCTTATTAAGATGGACGTGCACGCGCTTCGCTTTACGTGCACGCGCTTGGCGGAAACCAGTAACTCCAATCCAATTTAGAATAAGCTTCAGGTTTCCATGAACCCGGAAGCTTGGCTGATCAGCTGTAATTGGCCTCTCCAATCAGGTCGGTCTGTGGAGGCATGTGGCACGTTGTTGCCTGGTGCTGACGTTATCTGCTGGACTAATTCTCTGCACAATTTCAGCAACCTGTTGACACTAGAAAGTAACCCACGACCTGTTGACACTTGAAACTAGCCAATGCTCTCTCTTTTTGTGTGTGTGCGTGTGTGTGTGCGTGTGTGTGTGTGTGTGTGTGCATGAGAGTGCGACAAAGGGAGAGGAAGAGAGAAAGAGAGAGAGGGAGAGGAGAGTACTTTCTACACAGATACCAGAGTAGAATGAAGTGCAGCAGAGTATTATGGTATATTATTGTATAACTGAGACTAGTAGAGTACTGTATAGAGTATATAGCAGAGTAGAAAGTAGAACAGTACAGAGAATAGTTTAGTAGAATAGAGTAGAGTACGAGAGACTAGGGTGCTAGACTAGAGAGTACAGTGGAGAGTAATGTAAAGATTTGCTTTCAGTAGAGTAGAATATCATGGTTATTAGGATAGCATGTAAAGAGAAGGATGAGATCATACTGATGAGGACAGTATATAAGGAGCAGAAAGAGTGAATCATGGATGGTGAGGATACTGTGTAAGGAGGAGAAGGAGGAGATTATGGTGGTGAGGACACTGCGTAAGGAGGAGAAGGAGGAGATCATGGTGGTGAGGATACTGTGTAAGGAGGAGAAGGAGGAGATCATGGTGGTGAGGACAGTGTGTAAGGAGGAGAAGGAGGAGATCATGGTGATGAGGACAGTGTGTAAGGAGGAGAAGGAGGAGAACATAATGATGAGGACAGTGTGTAAGGAGGAGATCATGGTGGCGAGGACAGTGTGTAAGGAGGCGATCATGTTGATAAGGACAGTGTGTATGGAGGAGAAGGAGGATATCACAGGGTGAGGACGCTGTGTAAGGAGGAGAAGGAGGAGATCATGGTGGTGAGGACACTGTGTAAGGAGGAGAAGGAGGAGATCATGATGGTGAGGACACTGTGTAAGGAGGAGAAGGAGGAGATCATGGTGGTGAGGACACTGTGTAAGGAGGAGAAGGAGGAGATCATGGTGGTGAGGACACTGTGTAAGGAGAAGGAGGAGATCATGGTGGTGAGGACACTGTGTAAGGAGGAGAAGGAGGAGATCATGGTGGTGAGGACACTGTGTAAGGAGGAGAAGGAGGAGATCATGGTGGTGAGGACTCTGTGTATGTCCATATTCAACAAGGTCAAACAGCCTTACAATATTCTATAATATTTTCAGAGGGGGGTTATTGTTCAAGTGAAGCAAATGTCATCAGGTGAAGTTTCAATTCAAGGTCAGGGTTAGTTTAAGGGGATATTAGCAGAGGTGTAAAAAGGATGAAGTTAAAATACTCAGCTGTGTTCACCAGTTTTGGGAAGTTCCTAAGGAAGAGCTAAATAACCAGGTAAACCGTTAATAACTAACAAGTGACCTTGTTAGATTCTGTCCACTATTGATCCATGTCCATATTCTATCAACCTTTATTGATAATTTACACTCTCCCTTTTTATTTAACAGATCACTGGTTAGTTTTGACTCCCTTTACCTGGTTACTTAGATCTTAATTAGATACTTCCCTAAAGTGGTGAACACAGCCGAACCCAGTTAAGTACTTTTACTTTGTACCTCTGGATATTAGTTAGGTCCAGATGAGATTTGGTTTTCAACTAAACCCTCTGAACTGGAGAGGAGCAGGGAGCTGCCATGATGAGTGGCCAGGGAGAAATTACTCAGGAACAGAACAGCCAATTGTTTTGCTGGCTCTGGGATTTGATCTAGCAACCTTACAATTACCGGTCAGATGCTCTAACTCTAGTTACTATTTAGGTCTGTGTTAGAGTTGGGGATATAGTCAGAGTTGGGAAAAGGTCAGAGTTGGGGATAAGGTCAGAGTTTGGGATAACGTCAGAGTTGGGGTTAAGGTCAGAGTTTGGGATAAGGTCAGAGTTGGGGATAAGGTCAAAGGTTGGGATAAGGTCAGATTTGGGGATAAGGTCAGAGTTTGGGATAAGGTCAGAGTTGGGGATAAGGTTGGGGTTGAAGCTGAAACTAGTAACTCCATGACATTTTATTACTATAAAGTTAAAGTTGACAGTTTAATGTTTCCCCCACCATCTCTGTCCACCATGGTGAAGCAAATGGATTTAAAACGTTGATTTAAAATGTTCAAATCATATATCTAAGCAAACAACCAGTTGATTTAGATGTTCAAATCATATATCTAAGCAAACAACCAGTTTAAAATGAATACAGTACCAGTCAAAAGATGTACTGTATATTATTTTCCCCACCTGGTCAAATGTCGAATACAGACATTTATGTGGTGTGAGTACTTGTATTTGCATGCCTTTTATAAGTGTATGTATGTCTTATGTGTGTGTGTGTGTGTGTGTAAATCTGTCTGTGTGTAGCAGAAGGAAGGCTGGTGCCCAGAGTATAATCATGTCCAGCAGTATTGTTTGGGCAGGCAGGCTGTCTGCTGCAGTGTAGTGTGTGTGTGTGTGTGTGTGTGTGTGTGTGTGTGTGTGTGTGTGTTTATAAACACTAGGCAGGCTGTCTCTGTTTCAGTGCTGAATGGTTCTGACGGCTCCCCATGGTTTGTTTTAGGTTTGATATTGATGCTGAGCAGTGTGTATGTGTGTATGTGTGTATGTGATGTGTGTAGGTGTGTGTGTGTGAGTGTGTAGTGGGCCTCTAACTCTGGGCACAGGTCTTAGGACAGGATGCCCAACACAACAGGAGCCCCTCAACATGCCACCCACTCTCTACCCCCCCCCCCACAACACACACACATATGCATGCATATGCTCGCGCACGCACTCACACACACACCCACACACACACACCGGGATGTACCCCAGGTCATGGGCAGATTGCCCGTCAAAAACTGTTCTCATGTTATCCTGCTAAATGTGCAGCTCTGCGGGCCTGAGTAGAGGATGGGTTAGGGTTAAATGTGCAGCTCTGCGGGCCTGAGTAGAGGATGGGTTAGGGTTAAAGGGTCTGCTATGTTGGACCGAGGTGGGAAGTAGGAGTGGAGAAGTTGGGGAAGAGAGAGGAGAACAAGAGAGACAGAGGAGAACATGGGAGAGAGAAAAGAGAGGGAGGCAGAAGAGACAAGTGGAGCGAAAAAGTATATGTGTTAAGTTCAGTGAAAGCCTCTCTCTCTCCAAGGTGTGGTGTAGGGACTGGGTGTAGTAGTTGTTACATAGAGGGTAAAGGAATGTTAGTTACATGTATATTGATGATGTAACTGTTACTATTCTTTGGGGCTTGGCATTCCGTGTTTATACGTACCTATATCTATTCCTCCGTTTCCACGGAGACAGATAAGGTGCTAGACAGACCATCCCGGGACGTTGCTTTATAACACCAGCCACCCCAAGGTCAACTGTTAGATGGTGGGAGTCACCAGAGAGAGAGTAACACCGGTGAGAGCTGTGATTATAACATCTGGAGACATGTACTATGACTGCTGAATAAACATTGAAGAAGCCTCTAACCCTGATTCATTCTTTCACCTGAACAAATCTACATGAACAACTGTTAGCCTAACGGTTAAAAATACGTAGATCGAAAAGACTGGCGCTGCAAGCAGGATGGTTGGGTTGGATTGTGAACACATTTCACGTGCTGTCAGCTAATTCTGGAGCTACAGACCGAGACGGAGATACAGATACAGACCGAGACGGA
>JACXGI010019910.1:0-11623 GCA_016801175.1 Esox masquinongy | reverse complement strand
GACCTGTCCCGCCCATTTGGGTGACCCCCAATCGAACAGTCCCGTCCATTTGGGTTACCCTCATTCGACCTGTCCCACCCATTTGGGTGACCCTCAATCGACCTGTCCCACCCATTTGAGTAGGTGAAGAAGAAGGTGGGATTATAGGGGCGTGCAGCAGGAGGTAAGGGAGGAGGTGGGAGGAGAGGGGTGGGTAGCAGGGGGGTGAAGGAGTAGGTGGGAGTGTTGGGGTGAGTCACTCAGGGCTGACAGAGACAGGCAGAGGTATAGCAGGGTAATGAGGGTTTGACTCATAGCAGGTTTTCTGAACTACGCCGTTACTGGGAGTGCCAGGCCAATGGGCAGGACTCATGGACTCACAGTCTTGGAATGGTCAGCTGCCGCAGTCCACTATCCACATGGCCAGAAATACAATCAGAGAGAAAAATAGGAATTCACTCAATTGGCCCAGAAAGAGAAATGACTGAGCCCATATTCAACCACCAATGCCGTCTGCATTAGTCAGCCAGTCTTTGCTAGTCAACAAGTCAGCCAGCCAAAGTCAGCCAGCCAAAGTCAGCCAGCCAAATAGCCAACCAAATAGTCTGCTAACCAGCCAGCCAGTCAGTTAGCCAACCAACCAGTCAGTAGACCAGTCAGCCACCCTGTCAGCTAACCAACCAGGTAGTCAGCTAACCAGCCAGCCAGTCAGGTATTCAGTGAGCCACAGCACCCAGACAGACATTTCCTTGGTCCTGATTCAGGTACACCCACAGTCCTGCAATAATCTAGCTACACAGCTAGGCTAGCTACCGTGCATCTACATCCATTGATGGAAACAGATCGCTTTGCTTCAGTTTAACATAAAATTATAGCCATTCTTTCCCTAAAATTAAGAGCAACTGTTATAGGACATTAGTCTTTAGATGAGCATGCTTCTCCACGATTCCACTCGATCAGTCAGGTGTGTAATGTTACATTACCACAATCGGCAGAATGCGTGAAAACATGTAACAACTTTAGCTAGCAGCTACTGACAGTAGTTAGCTATCTTTGGTGGAAGATATTTAAATGTACTTTCGTTTTTATTTTCTAATCTATATATGACTGCTGTCGGAGTGTCTGGCTTAGGTACAGTTTTAGGTTGTATTCCTGATAATTGCAAAACTTCATAGACACTGATTATTTATGCATGAGACACCTTAGCTCCATGTAAAATGGTACGACTAAGACCATGTTACCAAAGAATGTCAACACTGAATTTTATTTGGGTTATTTTAACCTGTTTCAGCCAGGCGTTCTTTTAACCGATAACCCATTGATGGTTAACTATGAATTGGTCTCAACATATCAAGCTGGAGATTCAGTTCCCCAGTCTCAGATAATGAGTCAGTTGGAGACTCAGATATTACAGAAAGCCATGGAGCTGAGATATGCTGACCAATCAGAGATGAGCTGACCAATCAGAGATATGCTGACCAATCAGATGATGAGGAAGGAAGAAGAAAGAGATGAGTGTGTTGCAACTGTGTGGTGTTCTGACTGGGCGGTTCATTCACCCACACAGTTAGGGGTCAGCCCACCAAACCTCTATCCTTCCCTTCTCCCTCAGACTCTGTCCGGCCTTACACAAACCACAACAATGAAGGCATCGTTCTCTCCGGACAACATATCTAACTGTGTGGCTCAGATGAGACATGCAAGTCTGCATACTTGTCTGTCTGTCCATCCGTGCACACAATTTGACAGTTGGATTACGTTTGTTTTGCGCACTCATCCGCAAATACAAACACACACATTTGCACTCATCCACAAACACGTGCACACTTCATGTCCTGTCAGTGTTCACAAACAGTTCACATACTAGGTCGCTGGAATCTTGAAACCTAACATAATCCTAACTTTAATTTAATCGTAACCTACAATAATCCTGACTTTCCCCTCAGCCCACGATAATGCAAACACCATTTTCCACTGCTCTGCAAAAGTAACTCAGTGTGCATTAGATTCTGCTGAGTCTGGGATCAGGTTTAAGATGATGACTGGAGTTCCCTATTCACACCTCTCGGGTCGTAGGTTTTGTTCCTTCCAGGGAAAGCACCCAACTCTTTCGCTACCTTGTTCTTGAAGCAAGTGGTTGCAGAGAAGAGCAAACGTCTGCAACTCCTTGTTTGCCGTGGAAGCAGAACAAACTCCCTGCCATAGGAAATTCACTTGGTTTATAAGTAAAATTCATCCTAGCTCTGCTTCTATGTGTTCCCTCACAGGTCTGAACCGAACCAGTACATTCTCCTGTGAGGCCCACAATCGTAAAGGAGTGGCTACGTCTGGTTCTGGGACCGTCACGGTCCTGCCGTCCCAGCCCCTGAAAGTAACAGCTGTGGAGGTTACCAACTCCAGCCTCCTCCTCACCTGGCAGCCTGGCTTTGGAGGTGTCTATCCCATAACCCACTGCACTGTACAGGTGATTACCCACAACCCACAACACCTTACAGGGGATTACCCATAAACCGCTGCACCTTCCAGGTAAAAACCCACAACCCACTGCACCATATAGGTGGTTACCCACAACCCACTGCACCTTCCAGGTAAAAATCCTCAACCCACTACACCATATAGGTGGTTACCCCTAACCCACTGCACCTTCCAGGTAAAAATCCTCAACCCACTGCACCATATAGGTGGTTACCCACAACCCACTGCACCTTCCAGGTAAAAATCCTCAACCCACTGCACCATATAGGTGGTTACCCACAACCCACTGCACCTTCCAGGTAAAAATCCTCAAACCACTGCACCATATAGGTGGTTACCCACAACCCACTGCTCTGTACAGGTTAAACACAGACAGACCAGGTGTCTCAAATATAATGTCATTTGTATGGTTCTGTAACAACAAGTGTTACTTTTTCAGCATTACAAAAATGAGAGATAGAAGTGAAAAAAGACAAAAAAAACTTTCAGGAGGAGTGTTGAAGTAGGTACATAGTGTTTGAACCACCGGTCAATAAAGATGTCTGCTAATCTTTGTTGGGACCCTGACTGTACCTTTTTCTTCAAATGATTTCAGAGAGAAAAGAGCTTGCTTTGCTTTTCTTCCTCCGACTCGACCTCCATGTCCTTCCCACCCGTCCACCTCCCTCCCTCCCTCCCTCCCTCCCTCCCTCCAACCCTCCCTCGCTCCCTCCCTCCTTCCTCCATCTCTTTCCCTGTCCTTGTTCAGTCATGTAGCCGTGGGATCCAATTTCACTCTGGGAAAGTGGCCTCCTGGACTAATCTCATGTAACACCCCTCCCTCTGTCCCTCCCTCCATCCCACTCTGAAGCCGCTTGTACCGGAGTAGAGGAATATTGTCTCCGGCAGCGGAGAACAGAATGGAGAACCACCCATAAACGTCTGGTTTTAATCAAGCCCTTTTCGCCTGCACCCCTCCAATTTTACCCCTCTGTCTGCACCCCTTTAACTGTACCCAAGACTCTACCTCTACCCCGCCCAGCCCCACACAGGAGGCAGCTGAGGGGCCCGGGGTTAGGAGAATGGGTACACATTTGAATTTAACGGTTCGATGTGGAAAAGAGAGTAGGAAGGAAAACGAAAGAACAAGGGAGGCAGAACCTGAGTGTAATAAAGACAAGAAATATCAGCTTTACTTCATGCAGTGTGTTGTGTTGTCATCAGCATCATGTCAGGAGTGTTGTCTTATCAGTATCATCTATGAGTATCTTCTATGAGTATCTTCTGTCAGTATCTTCTGTCAGTATCTTCTATTAGTATCATCTATGAGTATCATCTATCAGTATAATGTTATCAGTGTCTTCTGTCAATGTCTTATTATTTTCTGTCGGTGTCTTCTATCAGTATCTTCCACAGTATCGTGTTATCAGTATCTTCAATCAGCATCATGTCATCAGCCTCTTGTCTTCAGCATGGTGTCATCAGCGTTGTGATGTCAGTATACAGATAGAGACTGCTGGCTATACAAATAGAGACTGCTGGCTATACAGATATAGACTGCTGGCCATACAGACAGAGACTGCTGGCTATACAGGTAGAGACTGCTGGCTATACAGATATAGACTGCTAGCCATACAGACAGAGACTGCTGGCTATACAGATATAGACTGCTAGCCATACAGACAGAGACTGCTGGCTATACAGGTAGAGACTGCTGGCTATACAGAGAAAAGGCTACAGGAGGATGGCAGGGCAGAGGCTGGTAGGATGTTGCCCGGGCTGGGGTAGGCAGGATGAGGTAGGCAGGATGGGGTAGGCAGGATGGGATGAGCCATACCCAGGGAATGCACCAGCTCCAACAGAATGATTTAGGAGTGAGTCGTTTAGATTCAGCTCAATCCGTGTGACTCAGGAGTGAGTCATCCATTAGATTAACTGTGTTGTTTACCGGACAAATTCAGTGAGACAGTCTGTCTACTGTCCATCCATTTAAACATCTGGTCAGTAGACCATAAGGCTGTCTGTCTACTGTCATTTACCTTGTCCCCAGTCACACATCTGCCTGGCTGTTCAATGACTCTGATACTTTGATGTTCAACCTTCTCTCTTCACAGTTGTGTCGGTGTTGTGTCAGTGTTTCGTCAGTGTTGTGTCAATGTTGTGTCAGTGTTTTGTTAATGTTGTGTCAGTGTTGGGTCAGTGTTGTGTCAATGTTGTGTCAGTGTTGTGTCAGTGTTAGTGATGTTATTTTCACTTAGCAAATCCTGAGTATACGTAACTCCACACAATACAAGAACAAAACATGTGACGCTACACAACAACCTAACCCAACACAAAGCTAAACAAAAAATATGTATAACATTAATACACAAAACAAAAAATCACTATACAACACAACAACAACAACAACAAAACAGGAACATCCACGCAAAAGACATTAGTCCAGACTGTTTTTCATGTGGTTCCTTGCCTCCAGCTGTGGGGTTACGTGTATACAGTAGGAGATGTGTAGACACAGCATGTTCATGTTGCTGAACCAGTCTGCTTTTAACTGACAAAACAGCTACTCTGGATCCTTGAGACGTCCCAACTCTGACAACACGCCAGTTAAGTCAAACTGTAGATCGGTTAAGCAGAAATTAGGTTAGGGAAAGGTTAAGATTAGGGTTAGGTAAGGGCTAAGGTTATGGTTATGGTTATAGTTAGGGTTATGGTAATGGTTGTGGTTATAGTTAGGGTTATGGTTGTAGTTATAGTTAGGGTTATGGTAATGGTTGTGGTTATAGTTAGGGTTATGGTTGTAGTTATAGTTAGGGTTATGGTAATGGTTGTGGTTATAGTTAGGGTTATGGTTGTAGTTATAGTTAGGGTTATGGTAATGGTTGTGGTTATAGTTAGGGTTATGGTTATGGTTGTGGTTATAGTTAGGGTTATGGTTATGGTTGTAGTTATAGTTAGGGTTATGGTAATGGCTGTGGTTATGGTAATGGTTGTGGTTATAGATAGGGTTATGGTAATGGTTGTGGTTATAGTTAGGGTTATGGTTATGGTTGTGGTTATAGTTAGGGTTATGATAATGGTTGTGACGTTCCAAGAATCCCTTACAGCATCTAAACTAATGATGCCGCTTTTTGAATCACCTCACTGAATCTGGCTGCCTGCCCAACATGAAGGAGGGTTGGAGAAGTTGCTGTTTACAGGCACTTCTTCAATTAAAACACGCACGCACACACACACACACACGCACACACACACACACACACGCAAGCAGGCAGTCATGCAGTGCAATTGCACACATGCACAGCTGCTAAGCTCTGAGGAAAAGCGTGAGGTGACGGATGAAGTTAGAGAAGGTGGTGAAAGATGACCTCCGTTGACTGACTGTCCACAGAGGAACTGTAACTGAAGACCTCTTTTTTAGGGGAAACTGAAACTCTTGATTGTTTGATTGCTATTCTGACGGTTTAATCTCAGTGGATTCTCTGAAACAGAAACCTATATCCTTTTGTGTAAATTATTTTCAATAAAACTGAACCCCATCCATATGCCATCTATTTTGTTGGAAATATTACACAAACGTGTAATGTTTGCTATTCTTTTTACAGAGTTTTTTTTTCAAAATTGAACATTTGTTGATGTTTATTGATGTTTGCTGTACTCTTGAAGGAACTTGCAAGTAACCATTTCGCAGTTTCATTTTTTGTTTGTGAATTGTGCATGTGACAAAACAAACCCGATTTTGTTTTTATTTGAATTGATTCAATGTCTTTTGCCAAGCATTCATTTTCGGCCCGGTCCCTCTTGAGAAAGAGATTTTTAATCTCAACGAGACTGACCTGGTTAAACAAAGCCAAAATATATAGAATTCGGGAGACAACCACGTTGACATGTGTTGCCCCCCCCCTTCAGGCCAGGCGTTCAGGAGAGGACGTTGCTGTCAACGGGCTGCACCGCATGATCCACAACCAGAATGTGAACGTGCCGCCGGCTAGCCACCGGATCGGAGGCCTGGATCCTCACAGCGCGTACGCGGTGCGGCTGGCCTGCCACAGCTCTCAAGGGGCCTCGGACTGGACCCCCTGGGTCATGCTCCACACCGAGGAAGGAGGTGGGACTTTACTTTCCATTACAGGGGCTGTGTCTTAATTCCACCCAGTTTCTCGCCGTGCGAAACAATGACGCCAATTTAGATTTTTCTGGGTTTGAACTGTGTAGTGGTTGATACATTTCTCGTTAGCCCAAACCAAGTAAGGCATTTTAAAGTTGGAATTACACACCTAAAATACTGTACACTAGAAGGTTGCATTTCCTGCTATCCAGCTCATCTGAGTTTCACTGCACTGTATATTAAGGCAGATATGTGACAAAATATTCATATGGACATTAGGACAAAAATCCGCTATCAGAGATTTACTGGGGTAAAATCTCTGATAGCGGACCGATGGGGCCCTGCGATAAGATACAGTACCAGCTGAAACCTGGCAAACACTGAGGGGTTTGTTTTTGCCCAGGAAGCCGTGAGTGGGCTGGCATACATTGTGACTCAAGGTCGAGGTCATTGATTGGTCCAGGCCTCGTCCTCCCTCTGCCGCTGTGCACTGAACGGATTTGATCGCTATCCGGCTAGCCTGTGACAACACCTTAACGTGGCTGTGCTAAAAAGAATGTAGACGGTCTCATCTGTTGCCATTTAAGACGTTGTAGTTGTTGTGTCTCGCTGGGACATCGCCCGTAGGCTGGAATCAAAGCTCAGGAAGTTGTGGCTCAGTCGTCTGGTCGTCTGTCTGCCTTCTCTTTTTCGCTTTCTCCCTCTGTCTCTCATGCCCTCTCTCTTGTTCTAGCTGTTTCTTCCTCTCTCGCTTGGTCTTTCCCTCCCTCTCACTCCCTCTTTATTTCTTTCTGTCTCACCCAAATCTATTTCTCTCTCTCTCTCTCTCTATCTGGGTCAACTCTTTCATGCTTGTCATACTCGTATGTTTATTAAGCCATAGAGAGGCCCAAGTTGTGAAAACGAAAATGTGTGTAAATGTGAGTGAGTGCGTATGCGTGTGCGCGTGGATTTTTGTTAGTGGGAGGCTGTGTGGCAGGTGCATGTGCGTGTGCGTGTGCGTGTGCGCGTGGGTGTTTGCTAGTGGGTGGCTGTGTGGCAGGTTACAGTAGATAGACTGAAGTGCCCGCCCCGCCCGGTCAACCTGGACCTGTGTTTACTGACACTGACAGTCAGAAGACAGAAACAGACGCTGCACCTCCGAGGGTTTACAGAAAGGGTTTACAATATAAACGAAGGAGATGTCGAGAGGAAACAGAAGGGAGGAATTGGTGGGCAGGAGGCGGTGGAGAGACGGACAGTGGAGGGAGAAGGGGGTACAGAGAAAGCATATATGGTCAGTTTAGCTAGCGGCTCTACTCCGCTGTCAAAATTCAAACGCTATTTTGCTTCCACTTAACTCAGAGGGATTTTTCCATGCCAGCTCACGCTGTCGGCTTCCAGGGGTTTTAAGGAACAAAATGGGGCGGGCAGTCAGGAGAGTACATGCAGGATTGAGTTCATTGAGCAGATAGATATGACATGGGCAAGATGCAGGGGCTTTCCATGGTGAAGTTGCTAAGAGTTAAGCAGCATTTCATCACAGCACTTCTGACAAACAACTGCGGGAAGCAGAAGCGAGGGACGATGAGGGGGCAGGAATGGAGAAGAGAGAGGAAAATGGAGGAATGGAGAAATGAGAAGTGGGTTTTAACTCACAGGGAAAAAAAATGTCTAAACACTCACTTGTGTCATTCTCTACTCCTGTCCTGTGAGAGTAATTGGTGTTGGAAAGGTGCTGTGTCTGTCTCCCTATCTCTTTGGGCTGATATAAGTTATGGGAACATCTCAGGTCTGTGTGAGATTATGTGTACTGTTTTGGCAAATCACTTAGCACAGTCTGCCATCTTCCAGCGTGAATAACAGTCTGAGGGAGATACTGAGGGAGAAGACATAAGCCTCGTGGTCAGGTGCTTGTTTAGTCAGGGTGAGAAACAGGAAGAAAGAGAAAGGTGAACAAATTACAGAGAAAAAAGAGCATATATAACAATCGGTGCGGAATATCGGAGGAAGGAAAAAAAGAAGATGAAAGAGAGAGTTAACGAGAGCTGAGCCAAAGTTTCCATGGCCCTGTGTCTCAGAGGGATAGAGTCTCAGGAGGCGAGCTGGCCCGACAGCAGTCTCTCAGATTCCTCCTAATCGGTCTCCTTCCTTTTGTGTGTGTGTTGCCTTGAAAAGTGTCTGACAACAACATCCTATTTGTGACATTGTCGTTTCCATTGTCGCTGATCTCTCCCTTCTCATTTCTACTCCCGTCACGTCAAGGCCTCTTAGTCGACGCCCTCCTCCGCCTCCTCTGTTGGGGGCAGTGCCTACACTCTACCAGTGCAACTGAGGAATTTATTTCTTGGTATGAAAACGAGCGGGACTAGTCTCTCGTTCCCTTCTTACAGTTCATGCGATTCCCTTTTTCCTTCTTCCGCCTGTACTACCCCCAGATGACCTGTGACTTCAGAGAGATGAAATATAGCCAAGTACTGTGGGAAAAATGAAAGAAAGGGAAGAGAGAGAGAGGGGGGAGAGGTATAGTGGGAGAACAACACAGAAGGAGAGAAAGAGAAGGAAAGAGAGGAAGAAAGAGAAGCTTTCCCCACCAAGCCTACTATGCCCCCCCCCCAAAAAAACAACAGGATAACAGGCCAAAAGAAAAGAGGGAAAGACTGAAAGAGAGTGAGAGAGGGAGAGAGAAAGATGCCTCCTGTCCCAAACAACAGTTTGATATGACATTATTCTTCCAAATGACTTTCATGCAGAACACAATGGAGAAAGCAAGATACTTCGTTCATGAAATGACTTTGCACAACATGACACATGGCTCAGCATGAAACGCAGAGTTGTCTCTATCCCTTTGGACACACGGAGTTGTCTCTATCCCTTTGGACACACGGAGTTGTCTCTATCCCTTTGGACACACGGAGTTGTCTCTATCCCTTTGGACACACGGAGTTGTCTCTATCCCTTTGGACACATGGAGTTGTCTCTATCCCTTTGGACACACGGAGTTGTCTCTATCCCTTTGGACACACGGAGTTGTCTCTATCCCTTTGGACACATGGAGTTGTCTCTATCCCTTTGGACACATGGAGTTGTCTCTATCCCTTTGGACACATGGAGTTGTCTCTATCCCTTTGGACACATGGAGTTGTCTCTATCCCTTTGGACACACAGATTAGTCTTTATCCCTTTGGATACGCAAATCATTGTGTTACCATAAAATGACAACAGGATGAATCATCTCGGTGTACTTGAAGCGTGACTTAATTACAGTATTTTACAGTCACTTTGGCACTCATTTCAGAACGTTGATGTCATTTTTTAAAACTCTAGACACAAAACTCAAGCCGTCATCACTGCTAACACAGGCTGTCTAATGTTCAGGACATTGCATTGTGCATTCACATATTTAAAGAAACCCAGCACCTGCAGAATCTATGGTTCAAATCAGTCATTTATCATTTAGATCACCCACGCACAAGATACTCATATTTTCACTGTGTAGTTGTTCATACAATCATTAAATATTGTAGTACAAAGTATGTGATACATGTTTCAGTTTGGTACTACACATCACTGTAAAAGAACTAGTAGAGAGAATACTACAGACACAGTGGAGTCATTGAACAAAATCTGATATTTATTGATGAAATGGAATAAAATCACAATATAGGTTTCTTTAAATCAAAGCAACAATTAGCTACAAAAAACTACAGTAAAACGTCAACTGCAGTGTTCCTCATCTGGCTTACTGTAAAAAGCAAAACAAAGGATTGATTGCTGTACTTCTATATTTCCATCAACCCTGTCTTGTGGATTTGGCCACAGGTTCTCATCCACATCACAATGGATGTTTTCATTAGGCAAATATCTTGGGAAGAATCTTCAGGCGGATCCAGGCCTGACTCTAGTCTGCCGTGATGTCATTGCATGTCCCATACATGGCCTGGAGAAGGGTGACTTGCTCGTGAGGGCACCTATCATATACAGTGGATATAAAAAGTGTACACACCCCTGTTAAAATGCCAGGTTGTTGTGATGTAAAAGAATCAGACAAAGATAAATCATGTCAGAACGTTTTCCACCTTTAATGTGACCTATAACGTCAACAATTCAATTGAAAAACAAACTGAAATCTTTGAGGGGGAAAAATAAAAAATAAAAAACTCACAATTACCTGGTTGCATAAGTGTGCACACCCTTAAACTAATACTTTGTTGAAGCACCTTTTGATTTATTACAGCACTCAGTCTTTTTAGGTAGGAGTCTATTAGCATGGCACATCTTGATGTGGCAATATTTGCTCACTCTTCTTTGCAAAAGCGCTCCAAGTCTGTCAGATTGCGAGGACATCTCCTGTGCACAGCCCTCTTCAGATCACCCCACAGATGTTCAATTGGATTCAGGTCTGGGCTCTGGCTGGGCCATTCCAAAACGTTAATCTTCTTCTGGTGAAGCCATGTTTTTGTGGATTTGAATGTGTGCTTTGGGTCGTTGTCGTGCTGAAAGGTGAACTTCCTCTTCATCTTCAGCTTTCTAATGGACGCCTGAAGGTTTTGTGCCAAAATTGCCTGGTATTTGGAACTGTTCATAATTCCCTCCACTCTGACTAAGGCCCCGGTTCCAGCTGAAGAAAAACAGCCCCAAAGCATGATGCTGCCACCACCATGTTTCACTGTGGGTATGGTGTTCTTTGGGTGATGTGCAGTGTTGTTTTTGTGCCAAACATACCTTTTGGAATTATGGCCTAAAAGTTCAACCTTGGTTTCATCAGACCATAACACATTTTCCCACGTGCTTTTGGGGGGCTTGATGTTTGTTTTTGTTAACTTCAGCCGGGCTTGGATGTTTTTCTTTGTAAGAAAAGGCTTCCGTCTTGCCACCCTACCCCATAGCCCATTCATATGAATAATACGGGAGATTGTTGTCACATGTAGCACACAGCCAGTACTTGCCAGAAATTCCTGCAGTTCCTTTAATGTTGCTGTAGGCCTCTTGGAAGCCTCCCTGACCAGTTTTCTTCTCGTCTTTTCATCAATTTTGGAGGGACGTCCAGTTCTTGGTAATGTCTCTGTTGTGCCATATTTTCTCCACTTGATGATGACTGTC
>JACXGI010019909.1:0-11626 GCA_016801175.1 Esox masquinongy | reverse complement strand
ACTATCACACACACACACACACACACACACACACACACACACACACACACACACACACACACACACACACACACACACACACACACAGACTAATGTCAGGAGATGAGTTAGTTACCCCCTTCACTCCATATATGACCAGTGCGTTTTTGATGTAGGGGCTGTTCCAGGCTGATAGGTAAGAGGGTGTTTAACGGCAGTTGGCTGAGCCTGGTCTATTCGGTTGGTTACTGAGTGTGTGTTGGCCTGGAGGATCTATTCCCGAGGCGATGTCTGGCCCCTGTTAAGCACTAGGGCATGAGAGAGATAGAGTTTCAGCTCTTGGCATCTTGACAGTAACACAACACTGGAAATTCACACCTCCAGCTGAGCGTTGGAGAGTAAATTACTTCTGAACACTGATTAGTCAAGATTAACATTAGGTATCCTCCAGGCCTTAACACGTTGCCTCAGAGTTTCCTGCCTTCACCCCTATATGGTCAGGAGTCTAGACATGCTAGGGAGTTGGTCTAGCTCCCTACATAAGACTATGGACTGTATTATAACATGTGATTGATACATTCATATTGTGTGTCAATAGGTTGACTGGTGCCGACTGAGTATGTGAAGTGAGCTTACAAGGATTTGAAGAAAACTGTTGTTGACCCTTCTGACATTCTGGACAGATAGCTGGTCAAAACAACTGGGCTTGAAAACAAGAGAATGATTGAGACGGCTGTCATCTTCTGTGAGGATGAGTTAGAGCCTGCATTAGGTGAAGTAATGTTTGAAACAAGTTTGGCTAGCTCGACAACAGGATACTTCCCTGACTTGGCTGATAGGCGTCTGGTTATTCTAACACAAAGCAAAACTGGCAAGACAATGGGAATGCAATGCAGTTCAGTTGTTTGGTCATGGGTTTGTTTTAGCATCTGCAGCATACAGGTTCTGCTGTTAGTAATCAGTCTTTAACCATTGTGTTACTGTGTTTGGCTAACTCGGTGAAGAGGGCCAGATCTACCTCCAAAATAGAAAAGATGTGATTGGTTGACTCAAAGATGAGGGGCAGACCTACCTCCAAAATAGAAAAGATGTGATTGGTTGACTCAGTAAGAGGCAGGTCTACCTCCATAGCAGAAAAGATGCGATTGGTTGACTCACTGATTTGGGGCAGGTCTACCACCAAAACAAATATTCATTCTGTGTCCTTTCTCTGAATAATAAGGTTAAATCTCATTGCTAAAATGAGAATACTCACCTGATAAAACATGGCAGAAAAAAATGACTAAGCACCTGCTTCTATCACATGACAAATTACTTTTCTTGGCCAGGTTTTCTGTGTTGAGCTCATGTTCCATCCTGTGTCCTCTTTACAGCGTGTCCATCTGGGACCTACAAACCGGAGGCCACCCCTGGAGGCCTGGGAACGTGCCTGCCCTGCCCTGACCAGCACCACACCTCCCCGCCTGGCAGCACCTCCCCCAGTGACTGTGTCTGCAAGCAGGGCTACAAGCCCCAAGGAAAGACCTGCGAGGGTATGGTGATCCAGACTGTCGTTGCTACCACGTAGAACGTTTTAGTAATGTAGCGGATGGACGGTCTTACGCGTAGAGGCTATAGCTGGAGGAACCTGATCATTTCTGGAGGCATGAAGTAGGGCAACGGTAGGGTTGGTAGCTAACTTACTGTGTGAATAGATGTATTTACACTTCTTTGACAGTCAGTGGAGCTCCCTTAACGAGGTGTATGCAACATGCATGGCTACACACCTTACAGCTTGAGTGACACCTTCAAAACGACTTGTCCCAACATTAGGTATTATGATCGAATGTCCAGTAGGCTTTCATCAGAGTGCATGGCACCAGGGGACCATACATTGCCACCCTTTCTTTATTGGTACTGTGATTATGTCCCCTGTCATTCCCAAAGTAATTTCTGCTTTCGATGGAGAGAAATCCTTACTTTGCCCCCTCTTACCTTGATGATACATTGAGCAATTGAAAGTTTTTGAGTTCATAGTACAGGAGATGTGTACATTTACAGTCTAGATTTTAATGACTTACTGTAAAATGTAACACTCTTCTCATACACCAGATTGACTTACATAAATTATTGATTGGATATACAGTTCCAGACAGAGGTTTGGACACACCCATTAACTTGAAACCCACACTAAATAGTTCATCCTCTCAAAGCAAAATGATGATAAATTACCTAGGATATTTTTGGATACCTCTTATTCATGTGACAATATTGAAAAATTGCTGCTTGACCCTGTGCGCTTACCTATACAGCTGCTGATCAGTAATCTTTGCAAACAACTCCGAGGTCTTGAAGACTCAGATAGATGCACACCTGCTTTTGACTACCCTGGGGGCGTAAATTAGGATCTGTCTTTTTTGTGAGACGTGTGCACGGCAAACTGTGCGTTTTTGTTGATTTGCTTCGCTTCAATCTACAGTACATCTGTCAATATGTAGTGTGCATCACTCTAATACTGGTCAAACATTGTTTTACCTCTCTCATCCACTTTCTTTCTGTCTCCCCTTTTCTCTATTCTTCCCTCTCTCATCCCCAGCGGTGTACTGTCCAGAGCTGTCTCCTCCCGACGACGGTTTCTTCATCCAGAACGTGTGTAATAACCAGTTCAATACGGCCTGCGGTGTGCGATGCCTGTCTGGATACGATCTACAGGGCAGTGGCATCAGACTGTGCCTGCCAGACGGGACGTGGTCGGGCTCTCCACCCAGTTGCAGAGGTGAGAGGGGGTGGGACACAAACACACACTCCAAGGGAATCACAGTATCTACCGCTGACTCATCTTGTCTGCTGACCTAAATCGTTCCGACCCCAGTATTTCTTAAATAGTTTCATTTCTTTTGTCTCTCTCAATGTTTACCGCATTTTGTTCTTTAAACATTCTCTCACATCACATGTAGTTAGTCTGACGTGGTGGTAGCAGCCATGGTAGTTGCCATTGTATAACCATGTTACCACTAATCCTGGTTATAACCCTGCACAGACACACAGACATGCAGAAAATATTGAATATAGTGGGTAAGAGGCTTGTTAAGTTGAAACATGATGTGTGATGTCAGCTGGTAATGTCTGGCTGGTGGGTCCCTGTTTTCACTGTAGATTGCAATCCTGTGTGTTTGGATTGAATTATGGGTAAACATCTACTTGAAGCACTACTATGCCCACAGCCGCAGAAAGAGAGAGTGTATCTGTGGTTAGTGTGTGCGTGTGTGTGTGTGTGTGTGTGTGTGTGTGTGTGTGTGTGTGTGTGTGTGTGTGTGTGTGTGTGCACTGGCACTCTCGCATCCGTGCATTGCGACCCGGTTGCCTGCATGTACATGTATATGCATGTCTCTGTCTGTCTATCTATCTGTCTGTCTGTCTCTCCATCTGCCTGTCTCTATCTGTCTGTCTGTCTGTCTGTCTGTCTCTCCATCTGCCTGTCTCTATCTATCTATCTGTCTGTCTGTCTGTATGTCTCTCCATCTGCCTGTCAGTCTGTCTCTATCTGTCTGTCTGTCTCTGTATCTGTCTGTCTCTCTATCTCTCTGTCTGTCAATCTGTCTGTCTGTCTGTCTGTCTCTCTCTCTCTCTCTCTTTTTGTCAGTCCCTTTCTCTGTTTGTCCATGTCTATGTCTGTCTGTCTCGATCTGTCTCTCTATCTGTCTGGCTGTCTCTCTGTCTGTCTGTCTGTCTGTCTGTCTCTCCCTCTCTTTCGCTCTCTCTCTCTCTCTTTGTCAGTCCCTGTCTCTGTTTGTCCTTGTCTATGTGTCTGTCTCTGTCTGTCTGTCTGTCTGTCTGTCTCTATCTGTCTGTCTATCTCTCTATCTTTCAGTCTGTCAATCTGTCTGTCTGTCTCGATCTGTCTCTCTGTCTGTCTCTCTCTCTCTCTCTCTTTGTCAGTCCCTTTCTTTGTTTGTCTGTGTCTATTTGTGTCTGTCTCTCTATCTGTCTGTCCTTCTCCCACTGCCTGTCTTTCTGCCTGTCTGTGTATAAGTTCCAGTGTTGGACCTCCCAGCCAGCTCAGCCCTCAGGGAGAGGGTCTCCTAACAGCCTGTCTATCAGTGGTGATGAAAACAAACACCCTAAACACACTCTGCTAGACCTCAGTCTAACCAGCAGCAGGCCTGCAGGATCATGGCTTTATTAAGGGATTTAGCAGGGGAGCAACTGATAGGTCCTAGGAAATATTTAGCTAATGTTTTAGACACATGCAGCATTCTTCATGAGGAAGGAATGGAGCCTACTCTTTGTATATTTTTCTCTGACTGTCTGTAGAGAAATAAGGAAATATGAAGTAAACATTACACACACAAATGTTTCAAAAGAATAAAAGCATTTCCAATGTTATTTTATTGGCTATGTACAGTGCTGAAACAATGTGCAAATAGTCTCTCTCTCCCCTTTCTCTCCTCTCCTCTTTCTCTCCTCTGTCTTTCTCTACCTCTCTACCGTTGTATGCTATTGTTTAACCAGATCTTTTCATTGCTTTTAGATGCTGATCTGCCATAAGTCCTCTTCTGTTTTTCTCTGTGTCTGTGTGCCACAGTGCGCTCCTGTCCTGCCCTCTCCCCGCCTCAGAACGGACGCGTTAACTGCAGTGAAGGTGGCGCCCCCTTCAGGGCGGAGTGTGAGGTGCGGTGTGCCGAGGGATATAGGCTGGTGGGTGACAGCAGGCTCAGCTGTCAGGCCGACTCCCAGTGGAGCGGGACCCAACCACGGTGTGTGGGTAAGCCTACAGGACCTCCACAATCCACTACCTACTGCCTAACCATACCCCACTAAATGTCCCACACTCTCTACCTACTGCCTAACCATACCTCACTAAATGTCCCACACTCTCTACCTACTGCCTAACCATACCCCGCTAAATGTCCCACACTCTCTACTTACTGCCTCACTGTACCCCTCTAAATACCCCACACACTACTCACTTCCTCACCAGCATCCCCCAGTCTGAGTTTGTGGTGTCTACGTTCTGAATCCTCCACTTTTCATCGGACAAGGATTTATTAGGCGAAAGGTCAGAGGAAAATGCATGTGCTGGGGTGTTGGCGTACAGCACTTTAAACACAGACACACACGGTGGTTAAACATATGGTGTGGATTTGCTTGTAGTCCCACTACACCACCCTAGAGAAAGATATATCTGCTTTCTCATTACAAAAAAGCCACCGCGTCTGACATGCCTGACGCATGCATGCGAGCACACGCGCACACACACGCCACCACAGGTCAGGCGCACAAACACACAAAAAAGGCAGAACAGGAGTTTTGTTCTAACCCACAAACCTCAGATCCTCAGCGTTGGCCTTCCGATGAGTTACTGTCTTTCCCTCTCTCCCTCTCACTCTCTCACTCTCTCTCTCTCACTCTGTCTCTCACTTTCTCTCACTCCCTCTCTCCTTTCTCTCATTTTTTTCCCTTTTACTCCCTCTCTCTTCCTCTGCCCCCCCCCCGACTTTCTCTCGCCATATTTCTTTCAACCCTTTCCATCCCTTTCACCCTTTCTCTGTGAACCTTTCTCTAGCTACGGTATCACTCTCTCTGTTTAACTATTTAAAACCTACAGACATTCATAACTAAATTATTGGTGTCGACTCTAGTCTATGACAGATGGAGTTCTGAAGAAGTTACACTGCGTTTTTGTGTTTTTCTGATTGTCATTATTATTGCTCTTAATAACATTTAATTTCACAGTGGTACTTTCCTACCTTAGTTGCTGATTCCATGGCTTCAAATGCTGTTTACTTTAACCTCCCTAAAGTGCTAGGAAGGCTTGGTCTGGAAATGGAGGACTTTTCTATTAGTTCAGTTGCCACAAGAAAGCTCCTTCAGGCCCACCCAAGTATTACAATTAATTTTTAATACCAGTTTAGCCCATGTCCAGCTTTTACGGTTTTGTGTTTGTTTGTTTACCAGTGTAATGTGATCACTGTGGCTTCGCTAGAGGGGCCTGAAGATATGTGTTTTTAAAGTGATCTCCAACTTCACCTCCACATGGCTTGCAGCGTTGCTCTCCTCTCCACTCTTGTTTTGTCTCAAAGCTGACGAGAAATTGAGGACGGAAAGCGGGAGATCGGACAAGAGCGAGAGAGTGAGAGACAGAGAGAGAGGGGGGAGGAGTAGAAAGAGAGAAGTAGTGAGAGAGGGAGATAGAGAGGGAGAGACAGAGAGAGAGGGGGGAGGAGTAGAAAGAGAGAAGTAGTGAGAGAGGGAGATAGAGAGGGAGAGAGGAGGAGAAAGAGATAAAGAAAGAGAGAAAAGGAGGAGAGAGAGGAGGAGAGAATTGGAGAGAGAAAGAGGGAGAGGCAGAGAGAGATGAGAGAGACGGGGAGGGATCCAGTGACTGTTCTGGGTGAAAGCCACTCTCAAGCCCTATATCCAAGAATGCACAAAACCCTTACATTGTAATAGTTATGCGGTCTTCAGTTAATTTCCGAAGACATTCTTGTTGCTTTAGTGCTGAAACTGATTTACTGGTCCCCAACATTGGTTCATTGCACGGAGACTCGGCGAGCCTTCTTCAAACGCCAGAGACTGGATCTTTGTCAGGTCAGAACAGAGGAAGCATGTTGATGGGCTCCGAGCGTGTTCTCACCTTTTCCCTCCCTGTTTCAGTTACAGCGAGTTCCTACCCAGAAGGATGGCTGTCTCGTTGGGAAGGGGTTTGGTTCTGACCAGCGGATTGATTTATTAAACCTCTTCATCTGTTGATGATAAAGTGGGAATTTTGGTGTGTGTGCGTCTCTCTCTCTCCCCTCTCCTCAGAGGTGCGCTGCGCCCCGGTGGTGACGACGCTTAACGTCCTGCTGTTGCCCCCTGCCTGTGGACAGAGGGAAGTGAGGCCTGGCACACTATGCCGTCTCGGCTGTCGCCGCGGTTACCGTCTACGGGGAGACCAGGAGGCGCGCTGTCTCTCCTCAGGGGATTGGAGTGCCGATGTTTACAAGGCCACCTGCACAGGTAACAACAAACCAGGAAAGCGCGTGCTTTTATGGACGCATGCGCTTGCCTGCGCCTCTGTGTTTGTGCGTGCGTGTACGCGCGTGGGAGCGTTCTCCACGTGCCCCTTCTGCACTGTCCGTGCATTTCTTTCCATGTGAATGGAGCTGACGGTTTAGTAGTCCTAAACATGAACCGTACCACAGCAGAACCCATCTCTATGTTTCAGGATTGGAGAGAACAACACTTTAATTACACACAGCTTCCCCAGATGGTACGCAGGTGAAGCAGGTGGCCGTAGAATGAGCTATGTATATCCATTTCCCCCACCCACACGCACACGTATATACACACAGGTTTTACTGTCAAGGTGAGGAGCAGAAATTTAGTACCATTAAAAACAATCCCTAAACCTAACCCTTAACCCTAAACTTAACCTTCATAACCTAAACTTTATGCCAAAACTTAACCTAACTCTAACTCCTAAACCTAATCCTTAATGCCTAAACATAACCCTAACTCTAATTCTAAGCCCAATCCTAAACCTAAGTCAGATAAACCTTAAAGTGAAGACCAGCCAAATGTTCTCATCATTTAGTTGTTTTACTATCATGGTGAGGACTGTGTACACGCACAGAAATACATACACTTTGTCCAGTAGAAGGCAGACTTATTAAGTAAGGTGCTGACATTACGATGAGGAATGCATGTCATGAAGATAAAAGGAAAAAAGGAGAAAGGATAATAAAGAAGAAATAGAGAAGCAAGAGAATAGAATCATAAGAGAACCGAAGAGAAAAGAACAGAAGAGATTGAACAAAAGAGAAGAGAGATGAATTTTGACCCTTTCTACAGCCTCTCTTTCATAATACCTCTTACACTAACACTGAACTATTTCTCCCCCAATAAAAGGGGGGGCCCTGGCTGTTCAGATCGAAACGCTCTGTTAATTATTGACTTGTCTCACTTAGTGGGTCTTGTCCAGCTGTGAACTTCCTCATGACAGATGTGTCGAGGTCTGCCCAGAACTCACTGACCTACCTGGCTTAGCACAGGTTCAAGAACACAGATTGAAGTCATGACCATCTGTGCGGAGCTGGCGCTCAGTATGAGGCTTTGTAGTGTCACTGGTAAGGACGGCTTGTTAACGGGAATGATTTCTGTATCCAGGACATGTATTTCATAATGTCTTTGAGGGTTGGTGTTGGCGTAATGGATCGACAGAGATAGCGGCCGCTTTAGTAGTTTCACGTCACATGATGGCGATAATATAGATGGACACGTTATTGGCTTTAAAGTCGCTGTGTCAGACGGCAGCGTAATTAAGAACAGAGGGAGCTCCGACGGGTCGTGTTAGAGGGATCGGAGGTTATGCGTGACATCACAGTTACTCCCTTAGTGATAACAAGAAGCCCCGGCCTGGCCATGTATGGTGATGTTTGATGTACTGTAGAGGCAGAGGAATGGGACCCAATGGGGCCCAAGTCTCTCCGGCTGGCTTAATTAGAGGTCAGTCCAGCTAATCTTGTTGAGGAGTTGAATGTGACTCCTGTTCGATTCATCTGACTGGAATTGAGCATTTATTGTTTACATCCTGAGGTGATTTTTATCCATCCAGTCCAACCATTACGATTCAGGGGACTGAGTGTTGTTCATGGTTTTTTTCCTGACCTCAACCATCCAGACTTTGAGCCCCCGTGGATCCAGTGCCCCAGAGATGTTGTGGCAGAGACAGATGAGCGGCGTGGCACTGCCAACATCAGCTGGAACATGCCCACCGCTACTGACAACTCTGGGGAGGAGGTAAGGGGAGGCTCTCATTTTTTTCTCCCCCAGTGCAGTTAGTGTGTGTATCCATCAACCACCTCAAGGAGCAAAAAGTAGCAAAGTGAAAAGGAAGAATGAATACTTTACAGTGATGCTTCTCAATCATGGGTACTAGGACCTCTTAGGTACCTCACCTATTCACAAGAAAAAGACTAATGAGACCAAAGGCTTTCTGTTAAAAGGCACCTTAAGGGGCACTATAACATAATCAGTTAACTAAAAGCCAATCTGCTTTTGAGGATTAATTCTTCAAGATTTGATTGGAGATAATATTCATAGCGGTCTTTTCTGTCCTCTGCATGTTTGGTAAGTGTCATTTTGACCTCTGACCCCGTAACCTCAGCCCTCTAGGTCAGTGTTATTTTGACCTCTGCCTGTGCCCTCTAGGTCTTGGTCCAGGTGAAGCCTGTGTACAGCCCTCCTCAACTGTTTCCCATCGGAGAGGAGCGGATCACCTACTTCACCACAGACCGTGCTGGGAACCAGGCTAACTGCACCTTCACTGTCACTGTCATAGGTGAGGTTGTAGCACGACTACATCACAACCACGTGACAACCAACTCGCAAACCCATCACAAGTGAATCATAATCACAAAAGTGCTTCATGACCACATGACAACCTCATCACAACCATATGTCAACCTCTTCTCAATCATATCACAGCTACCTCCCAACCGCCTAACAACAACATCATAACCAATTCACAACCGCATAACATCCATTTCAAAATGTTATTACTACCACATCACAACCACACGACCACCAAATCACAACCAACCATCAAAACTGCATCACAACAATACAAACGTGAACAGTCTGACTGCTACTGTATCAGGGCTCTTCCCGGGTTTTTCCTTACCAGACCACTCCAGGCCCCAGATATAGCCAGTACAACTGTGTTCATACAGTAGCTTTCAACCAGAGTTTTTCCTGGCCAGGTCACGTTTTCAGAAAATACTTGTAGTAGTTCCTATTTCCAATGAGTCAGTGGGTTAGAAGTCTGGTACTTCCGGAGATTCTGGTTTGATCCTGGCATGGGCCGCCACATACAGTGGTAATAGTTAATGCACGTTTACTGTAAGTGGCTTAGGATAAAAGCGTCTGGCTAAATAACTGGTCACAGGTGTCAGGCAAACTCAAGTGCGCTAAATGTAAACAGTAAGGGTCTCCAGTGGTACCCGCTTGATCCTGTCAGTGCTCAAGGGAAAAAGGCCCTGCGGTAGCCATGAACATTTCCATATGTTATAATGAAGGAATGCCGGGGCTTGTTATTAGACACACATGTTTAACTGGTGCCCTTTAAAACACTGTATACTGTACCGCTAAGACTAAGAACGTAAGGTAGCTTTTACACTTGTAACCATATTTAGGATTATTAGGAATGCTGGTACGCTTCTAGTGTTTTATATGTCAATGAGACTATATCATCGGGCCTTTATCTTTGGGATAGTGCATACTCGGTTGGCATTGTCAACCATTCTGATGAACTTAACAACAGAGACGGTTTTCCTTCCTAGATACGGAGCCCCCTGTGATTGACAGGTGCAGGTCGCCATCCAGTTTGCAGGCCACAGACACGCAGACAGCCGTCGTCTGGGAGGTGCCGCAGTTTTCCGACAATTCAGGTATGCAATATTCCAGACTGCACCTCTTCCACTCTCTCTCCCTCTCTTTCTCTCTCTCCCTCTCTCTCTCGCTCTCTCTCCCTCGTTCTGGGGGACTAATGGTAACAGGGTCTTTTCTGTCGTGTGACTGGAAAAAGGAGACATACAGATGGCGGAAAATTATTGCAAAGTGTGTGTGTGTGTGTGTGTCTCTGTGTGTGTGACAGACATAAATGCAGACAGAGAAGGTGTGGTATAATTAAGCAATAACGCACGCTGGGTTGTGGTATACGGCCAGTATAAGATGGCTAAGAGCTGTTGTTAGGCACGATGCATTGTGGAGTGCCTAGATAAAGAGCTTAGTTGTGGCACATTAGTTACCAATGTGATAAAAAGTAAAAGTTTGTCATAGCCTGGTTATATGGCCTCATATACAACATCTTCCAGCTATATCAGCACTAAGGGTTTACAATTTAGCAATAAGGTATGAGAGGGTGTGATATATGTCCAATATACCACGGATAAGGGTGATTCTAATACACAGGCCAGTTAAAATCCTGAATCCTGACTGGTTAAAAGATGTGGTATATATGATATCATATATAACTGGCTCGACTAAAAAAACACTCTTCATTGTTCTACTGGGAATTACCCTTAAAGTTCTATCATAATTTCTGTATTCACAAGGGATTATGCTGGTACCGTTTTATTGGTCCTGTAGCTGATTCTATTACTGTGAGTTACTGCCATGGTGTTACAGAATGATGATAATATACTGGACCTCTCTCGCTGGTTGACCCACAGACAGACAGACAGACAGACAGACAGACAGAACAGCCCCTAACAGCAGCCCTGGTGACAGATTCATAACCAAAACCTTCTGCAGCTCTTCAGATCCCTACTGATCACAGGTCTGATATGAACTGAGACTGACAGCCAGACAGATGGACGGACAGAAAGACACACACGCACACACGCGCGCACGCACGCACACACACACACACACAAAACCCCGCCTCCCACGCACGCCCGCACCACACAGCCTTCCTGCCAAGGTGCACACACGATATGCCATCAACATCAACAAACAGAAATAGCCACTGTGGTTGTTAACCGAGGTGGCGCAATGACGTCACGGCAACGTCGATTCAACGTCAACAGGTTTTGTTTTCCATCAGGCACACGCCCCCCTCCACACACACACACACACACACACACACACACACACACACACACACACACACACACACACACAC
>JACXGI010019907.1:0-11627 GCA_016801175.1 Esox masquinongy | reverse complement strand
TTATTAGAGGAAGACATGGTCATCACTACCAATTTATTAGAGGAAGACATGGTCATCACTACCAATTTATTAGAGGAAGACATGGTCATCACTACCAATTTATTAGAGGAAGACATGGTCATCACTACCAATTTATTAGAGGAAGACATGGTCATCACTACCAATTTATTAGAGGAAGACATGGTCATCACTACCAATTCTGGATAATGTGGATTGCTGACAACCATTCATGATAGTCCCATATCCACCAGTGAAATGCAGATACAGCACCGGAAAAAAATAAAAGACCACTGCACCTTTTTTTCCGGAGCTGTATTCTAGTTTATGTGTGCGGAAATTCAAAATTTGTGTGCGGAAACTGGCGAACATTAACCTTATACCATATGAACAGACATAAACAGGTAAATAAAGCAGAATTGAAATTTCCCTTTATGGTCTGTTGCTTTAACTTGCTCATACGGTCCTTATACACCTCCAGACTTTCTCTTACTGTCCTCATAAACCTCATAACTTCCTCATACAGTCCTTACACACCTAACATCCTCATGAAATGCTTAATTTTGTCAAACAGTAACATTTTTAGAGTGACCAAAACTGACCTGCTGCCAAAGCCTCTCTGCAAAGACCCCTTCAGTGTTTATGTGAAACAACTGTGGTCCAAAGCAGTGCTATGGTTTAGCCTATTAATAAAAACCTTAAGTTCCACTGTGTTCCTCTGTAGGGTTGAATGTAGCTGTGTATTTGAGCTGTATTAATGTATGCATAAACATTTGTTTAATCACATTGTGGCTGTTTGGTTATATCTAAATGTCCCTAGCCTCTGGCGAGGCATCCCGGCCTGCATAGATGGAAAGTGGGCATCTGTCCTAGAAGTGTTTGTTTTCAAAAGTTACTTTCTGTGAGTCTCCATACTGTAATAAATAATGCTGAGAACTAAGGGAACCAAACAGGCTGTACCACATCTTTATACGAGTGAGTGAACCAACTAGGCTGACCACGTCTTTATACGAGTGAGTGAACCAACTAGGCTGACCACGTCTTTATATGACTGAGTGAACCAACTAGGCTGACCACGTCTTTATATGACTGAGTGAACCAACTAGGCTGACCACGTCTTTATATGACTGAGTGAACCGACTAGACTGACCACTTTTTTGTATGAGTATTTTTAAAAATATATATATTTACCTTTATTTATATAGAGACAGAGGGAGACCAATATCTCAACTGAGACCAATATCTCTTTCACAGCTTTACCACCATAAAATATATACTAAATGAAAATATAAAATTCACACATTAAACAATGAAAAGTTTATCAGACATATATATTGCCTCATAAACATTAAAACGTTGAACTTAAATGTATTTATTATTTATTTATTCTGAATGGCATTCCATGTTTGGAGCTTAGTTTTCAAAAGCAGTTTTACCCAATTCTGAATATGCCCTTGACTGTAGGGCTAGCCTTGAGAGCGTGCTTGATGACTGGTGCTTTTCCAAATCATTTTCAATGTAAGACAGGAAGATTCTCTATTACAGCTTAATATAAAAATCTAAATCAATATCATGCCCTTTTAGAGGTCAGGGAGCCAACTAACATATATATCAGACAATGATGAGTGCAAAAAGCTGTACCAGTGATAAAATATAAGGCTAAATGATTGGCTGCACCCAGAGGTTTCAATACAGAATACGTATAGCACATACTCTTGTAGGGACATTAATGTTGATTCATTTTAATTTAATGTCAAAGGAACCAATTAGACTGGACCTGGATCAATTAGGCCATGTTTTGTATGACTGAGGGAGCCAATCAAGTTGGACCATGTCTTTGTATAACTAGGGGAACCAATCTGGCTGGACCACATATTTGCATGACTTAGAGAATCAATCCGGCTGGACCATGTCTTTGATTGACTGAGGGAACCAATTAGGTTGGACCATGTCTTTGTATGACTGAGGGAACCAATTAGCTTGGATCATGTCTTTGTATGACTGAGGGAACCAATTAGGTTGGACCATGTCTTTTTATGACTGAGGGAACCAATTAGGTTTGGCCAAGTTTATCAGATTTTATAGACTCCATGTCACTTATGTTCACCTGTCCGGCAAAATGAAGACATTAAACACTGCTGGTCACTGACTTTCAAAGTGTGTTGCATTATGGGGATACAAAGTGTGTTGCAAAATTGGAATATAAAATGTGTAGCATTATGGGGAAATAAAGTGTGTTACATTATTGGACTATAAATTAGGGGCATTATGGGGAAACAAAGTGTGTTGCATTATGGGGAAAGTAGCCAATTGTGGCTACATGTTGACTAGATGCAGTTATCAAACATTGAGTTCACAGGTCATAAAGTTTTGAGTGCAATTGCTTTCAGTTGCTTTTCATCACTTGCAACATGCAGCCTTTATTTTTTTATTTACCAAAACATTTGCTAACAGTAGCTAGCTAGCTAGTTAATACAACTTGTTTAATAGTAGCAAGAGCCAGTTAGTCTTGGGGTAAGATGAGCCAGTGGGTAAGTTGACCCACCCTTGGTATCTAGACAATTGTAGAAGATTTTTGCTGTGACCATATATTCAGGCAGAACCCATCATTTACAAATGGCAGGGATAAAGTAAGGTACACGGGAAAAGTGCTATGTTTTTTGATTGTCAATGTAAAATTTTCACGTCAGATATAATGACTGTTAAATCAAAGCGTATGTATCCACGTCTAATAATATATATCATACATGTTGGTGATTTGCCACTGTATGAACACATGTTCATTGTTTTGCAAAAGATTAGCCCTCTATAGTTAAGCTAGGCATTTTTGGGTTGTGGGGGAAAATGAGCCAAAGACTCGGGGGAAGTTGAACCAATGGTTCACTTTGCCCCACAATAAAATAAGTTAAGTCTCTGGTGTATCAAATATAATTTCAAAGTAAAACTGAATACCATGACAATTTAATTCTTATTTTAAATATTGTAGAAAAGCCGTTATGCCAGAAAACGTGTATATCTGTGATGTATATCTCTCTTTGCATAATGTAATGTCATAGATGTCATGAGACACTAGCTAAATCATTTCTAACTACAACACACACATTTTACCTAAAGAAGAGGATACTCTGGCTGCTTTTAGAACATTGGGATCTTTGGCAAAATAGATGATCGGATTGGTTTACTTTTTTTTTGAAATAATTGAAATATGACAGAAAATCTGCAGTTATGCAGTATAATTTTAACCCTTCTGTTCCTCACTCAAAACCTTCCTTTCTAACTTTTTTGGAAAGGAAAGAAAAAGGTGCAGTGGTCTCTTAATTTTTTCCAGGGCTGTATATAGGTTTTATTTCTGTCTCTTTTCCCCTGGACTGTGGGACAAATTTAGTAAAAATGTCTCAACTTACCCCACCCTCCCCTAATTGTATGTACATATGCTAGCTAGCTAAGTTAGCAACATTATGAATACAACTATCATCTTCTGCCAAAATCAAGATATGATGTGGGAGCAGTACCTTACTATTATCACATCTTTCAATCAATCAAATTTATTTATAAAGCCCTTTTTACGTCAGCAGTTATCACAAAGTGCTTTTACAAAACACCCAGCCTTAAACCCCAAGGAGCAAACAATAGTAGTGTTGAATTTCAGTGGCTAGGAAAAACTCCCTAAGAAGGCCGAAATTTAGGAAGAAACATAGAGAGGACCCAGGCTCAGAGGGCTGACCAGTCCTCTTTTGGCTGTGCCGGGTGAACATATTAAGAGTACAAATTGTAATAATTAATAAATGCATGTGGGCTGAGTCCAGCGTCTATTTAAACTTAGTCCAGGTCGGAAGCATGACCAGATGGACAAGGACAGGGACAAAACGGGGAGGGGGAGGTGTCAGCACAGTGGCAGCTGAAATCGTCAGGTATCGTCTTGATCTGCAACACAACCAGGAGGACTTTGGACTGGGACAGCAACGGGTCTTTCAAGCCTGGTACTCCTCAGGTGTGGGCCAGGATCTCTAGTCCTCCTAAGTTTAAAACGGCAGGAGACAGAGAAAATTTAGAAAATGGATTCCTTAGATCTACAAGGATGTATAGTGGAGAAGGAGAACTGACCCTACTCCCCCAGCACAATAATATAGCAGCGTAAGACCTTGGGGCTGAGACAGGGGGGTCCGGTGACACTGTGGCCCTATGCGGGGGAGGCCCCGTACAGGGCCCAACAGGCAGGAAATCAATCCACCCACATTGCCAAGCATCAACCAAAGGGACACCCACCAACCGCAACCACCCTGAAAGAGGGCCGAGTATAGCCAGCAGAGTACAGGCCAATTGCACAAGTGCACAACAGAGAGACACCACAAGCCAGTGACTCCGCCCCCGAATGGCATTGGAGGGAGGGCATCCCAGTGGCGATGAGAGCCCACCTGGCAAGACAGCAAGGGAGGACAGTATCAAGCCTTTCTGGTCACCTTCAGACCCCTGGGCCAGACTACACTTAATCATAGACCATGCTGTAGAGAGTCTTTAGTAGACACTTGAAAGTTTGCACTGAGTTTGCATTTCTATCCTTAATTGGCAAATCATTCCACAGCAGTGGAGCTCTATGAGAGAAGGCCCTGCCTCCGGCTGTTTGTTTAGAAATTCTAGGTACAATTAAAAGGCCTGCATCTTGCGATCTAAGGTTACGTGTAGGTATGTATGGCTGGATCATTTCAGCGAGGTAAGTAGAAGCAAGTCCATGTATTGATTTATAGGTTAACAATAAAACCTTAAAATCAGCCCTAACCCTAACAGGCAGCCAGTGTAAAGAGGCTAGTACTGGAGTAATGTGTTCACATTTTTTTGTTCTAGTTAGGATTCTAGCAGCCGTGTGCAGCACAAATTGAAGTTTATTTATTGATTTATCAGGGTAACCGGAAGGAAGAGCATTGCAGTAATCTAATCTGGAAGTAACAAAAACATGGATTAGTTTTTCTGCATCAGTTTCTGATAGAAAGTTTCTGATTTTTGCAATGTTTCGAAGATGAAAATAAGCAACTCTTGAGACATATTTTATATGTTCATCAAAGGAGAGGTCAGGGTCAAGGGTAACGCCGAGGTTTCTTACAGTTTTTTGGGATACAACCATGCAGCCGTCAAGGTTCACAGTGAGATCTGCCAACAAAGCTCTTTGTTTCTTGGGTCCTAAAATGAGCATTTCTGTTTTTCTTGAATTTAAAAGCAAGAAGTTCTCTGTCATCCACTTCCTAATATCTGAAACACATGCTTCCAAAGTAGCTAATTTTGGGACCTTCTCCATGCTTCATTGAAATATATAACTATGTGTTATCAACATAACAGTGAAAATTGACATTGTGATTCCGGATTAGGGTTACCCAGAGGCAGCATATATAGTGAGAACAATAATGGGCCCAGAACCGAGCCTTGAGGAACACCAAAACATACCTTTGATTTGTCAGAGGATATGCCATCCACACATACAAACTGATATCTTTCAGATAAATAAGATTTAAACCAGGCTAGAACATGTCCACGTAGCCCAATGTGGGTTTCCAGTCTCTCTAAGAGAAGGGAGTGATCAACAGTGTCAAAGGCAGTACTAAGATCAAGAAGCAACAGGACGGACGCGGAACCTTTGTCTGAGGCCATTAGAAGGTAATTTGTTACCTTCACGAGTGCAGTCTCAGTACTATGATGAGGTCTGAAACCGGACTGGAGCATTTCATAAATGTTATTTGTCTTCAGGAAGGCTTTCAGCTGTTGGGAAACACATTTTTCTAAGATTTTTGAGAGGAACGGGAGGTTTGATATTGGCCTATAATTGTTTAATATGTCAGGATCCAGATTCAAATTTTTTTAGAAGAGGCTTAATTTCCGCTATTTTTAGTGAGTTTGGTACACATCCGGAGGAAAGGGAGCAATTTATTATGTTCAACAATGGCTGAACTTGCACAGGAAATAGCTCCTTAAGTAATTTTGTTGGAATCGGGTCTAGCTGACAATTTGTGGGTTTAGAACTCATTACAAATTTAGTGAATGTGTCGAGCGATACGGCATAAAAAAAATTCAAGTGTCCCCATTGACACCTGGTTAGGGAGGTTCAGGACATTCTCAGGACAATTGAGATTTTGGGGACTATAACTATTTAAGGAGGAGTCAGTTATTTGTTTTCTAATGGTGATGATCTTTTCATCAAAGTAGTTCATGTATTCATTACAGCTAAAGTGAAGACCCACTTCACTTGTTGAGCATTGCTTTTTTGTTAACTTCGCAACTGTATCGAAGAGAAATTTTGGATTGTTTTTGTTCACCTCAATCAGGTTGGAGAAATAAGCTGATCGAGCAGATGTGAGTGCTTTTCGGTATTGTAGTGTACTGTCTATCCAGGCTAGTCTGAATACTTCCAACTTGGTGGAGCACCACTTTCGCTCCAATTTTGCTCTAGTATTGTGTGTGTACCAGGGAGCAAGTTTCTCTTTGCGTATTTCTTTTGTTTTTAGTGGTGCAACCGTATCTAAAGTATTTCGCAGTGTTGAGTTTAGATCCTCGATTTGATCGTTTGCAGATTTATTTACTCTGTCGTTGATGAGCGAGCTTGTAAGAATATCAAGAAATCTATTTGTAGTCCGGGAATTTATAGTATGGCTTTTGAAACTCGTTGTTTGGAGAGCAAGTGGATTTCTTGTTTTAACGGTAAATGTAATAAGACAGTGATCCGATATTCCAGGATTTTGGGGGGAAATTATTTGATCTACAATATCTATTTCTCGTGACAGGACTAAATCTAAGGTATGATTGTGGCAGTGTGTTGGACCTGAGACATGTTGGATAAAACCCATTGAGTCAATTATGGCTTCAAAGGCTTTTTGAAGAGGGTCATTGGACATTTACATATGAATATTGAAATAGCCAAAAATTAGAATACTATCTGCCATGACTACAAGGTTAGACATGAATTCTGGAAACTCATTGAGGAACATTGTGTATGGCCCGGGGGGCCTGTAAATAGTAGTTATGTACAACGATTTATCAGCCTGGATAACTTTCATGAGTAAAACTTCAAAAGAATGAAAACCAGTGATGTGTTTGAGAGTAAATTTATATTTACTGTCATAAATATTAGCAACACTCCCTCCTTTTCGGGATGCACGGGAGATATGATCACTAGTATAGCCAGGAGGAGAGGCCTCATTTAGGGCAGTGAATTCATCAGCCTTTACCCACGTTTCACACAAGCCAATAACATCTAGTTTATGATCAGAGATTAATTCATTTACTGCAACTCCCTTTGGAGCAAGGGATCTAACATTTAGGAATCCCATTTTGAGATGCGAGGTAATACAGTCATTTTTATTTGTGACCGAGGTGGAGGAAGGCTTTATCTTAATAAGGTTTCTATGGTTAGCACTACCTTGTTTAACTTTTCTCAGCCTGGAACGAGTCACAGTGGCAATAGGTAAAACTGTCCTAACTACTCTGGCTATGCTATCAACAGACTCCAATATGCTAGCAGGCTGGCTAACAGCCTGCGGCCTGACCTGCACCCTATTTCATGGTGAGACTATAGGAGTGAGACTCCTGTCAATGTTCCTAGATAAAAGAAGAGCACCAGTCCAGCTAGGATGGAGCTCATCGCTGTAAAATTGGATATTAGCTTTTAATTGCATTCAGGGGCCATCTAGTACATCACAAACCTACTCATTCTAGGTTCCCGTAAAACAACTGTAATGACAGACTACTACAACAAAACCTAGTTTTTCTATTGGCTAAGGGTTTCTTCATAAAATGTTCATTGTTAGGGGTTCTCTATAGAAGTGTGAATGGGGAAATGAGCTTGTTAAAATAAAACTGCAAAGTAACCATCACATGACCACATCCTAAACTCACACGACCATACCCTAAAATCAGTAGACCACACCTAGCCCTCAGCCTTCAGCTGGCATGACCTAGATCAGCAGAGCTGAAACAATTTCTGATGTAATATCTTCCTTTCATTTGAACAGTCCACTTCCCTAGCCTTTTAAGACTCTACCCTCTCATATCCTCTTTTCTCTTCTCCTCCTGTCTTCTCTCCTCCTCTACCATGCAGTCAAAGCAACTGCACAGAGGATCTCCTTTCTGTTGTTTCAGTTGGAGAAGGGAAGAGGAAAGAAAAGAGATGGAGAAAGAGAGAGAGAAGAAGAGAAGATAAAGACAATGAGAGGAGGTGGGAGAGAAGATAAAAGGAGGTGAAAGAGAAGACTGCACATACAGGACCCTTTACATACAGCACACTGCAAATACAGGACCCTTTACATACAGCACACTGCAAATACAGGACATTTTACATACAGCACACTGCAAATTCAGGACCCTTTACATACAGCACACTGCAAATACAGGACACTTTACATACAGCACACTGCAAATACAGGACACTTTACATACAGCACACTGCAAATACATGACACTTTACATACAGCACACTGCAAATACATGACACTTTACATACAGCACACTACAAATACAGGACACTTTACATACAGCACACTGCAAACACATAACACTACATACAGCACACTGCAAATACAGAACCCTTTACATACAGCACACTGCAAATACAGGACCCTTTACATACAGGACACTGCAAATACAGGACCCTTTACATACAACACACTGCAAATACAGGACCCTTTACATACAGCACACTGCAAATACAGGGCACTTTACATACAACACACTGCAAACACAAGCACTTTGCACATACACGACTCAGCACATGCAGGACACTTCACATACAGGACAATTCACATACAGGACACACTACATAAAGTACACTGCACATAAAGCACATAGCACATACAGGACACACTGAACATACAGTAAACTGCCCATACAGGACACTGCACATTAAGCACACAGCACATACAGCAGCTCACTGCACATACTGGACACTGTACATATAGCAAACTGCCCATTCAAGCCCACTGCACATACATGACTCAGCACATACAGGACACACTGTACATACAGCAAACTGCCCATACAGGACACAGCACATACAGGACACACTGCACAAATAAAAAATTGCACATACAGCACACTGCACATTCAGCACATTACAGACACTTGACACACAGTACACACAGTACATTGTACATACAGGACATTACAGTTACAGGGGAAATTGCAAATATACCTGACACTGTACATACAACAAACTGCCCGTACAGGACACTACACATACAAGACACTCCACATACAGGACACACTGCACATACACAACACTACACAAACTAGACACTACATACAGGACACACTGCACATACACAACACTACACATACAAGACACTACATACAGGACACACTGCACATACACAACACTTCACATACTAGACACTCTACATACAGGACACACTGCACATACACAACACTACACATACTAGACACTCTACATACAGGACACACTGCACATACACAACACTACACATACAAGACACTACATACAGGACACACTGCACATACATGACACTACACATACAATACATTACATACAGGACACACTGCACATACACAACACTACACATACAAGACACTACATACAGGACACACTGCACATACACAACACTACACATACTAGACACTCTACATACAGTACACACTGCACATAATGGACACTAAACATACTAGACATTGCACATAACTCCACTTCTTCGTCCCAGAATGGGTCTACAGGAATTTTCCAACCTAATGATGACATCCTACCATAATGGTTTATATCTAATGAAATTATCATACATCATATATGGTAGTATATGTAATAATGTAATCCTGCCATAATGTAGTATATCTATTAATGTAATCCCACCATAATGTAGTATATCTAATAATGTAATCCTACCTTAATGTAGTATATCTAATAATGTAATCCTACCATATTGTAGTATATCTAATAATGTAATACTACCACAATGTAGTACATCCAATGTGATCCTCCCATTATGTAGTACATCTAATAATGTAATCCTACCATAATGTAATATATCTAATAATGTAATCCTACCTTAATGTAGTATATCTAATAATGTGATCCTACCATAATGTAGTATATCTAATAATGTGATCCTAACATACTGTAGTATATCCAATAATGTGATCCAATCATAATGTAGTATACCTAATAATTTGATCCAACCATAATGTAGTGTACCCAATAATGTGATCCAACCATAATGCAGTATATCCAATAATGTGATCCTAACATAATGTAGTATATCCAATAATGTAATCCTACCTTAATGTAGTATATCTAATAATGTGATCCTACCATAATGTAGTATATCTAATAATGTGATCCTAACATACTGTAGTATATCCAATAATGTGATCCAATCATAATGTAGTATACCTAATAATTTGATCCAACCATAATGTAGTGTACCCAATAATGTGATCCAACCATAATGTAGTATATCCAATAATGTGATCCTACCATACTGTAGTATATCCAATAATGTGATCCAACCATAATGTAGTATATCTAATAATGTAATCCTACCTTAATGTAGTATATCTAATAATGTAATCCTAACATATTGTAGTATAACTAATGCAAACCTACCAAATTGTAGTACATCTAATAATGTAATCCTACAATAATGTAGCATATCCAATGTGATCCAACCATGATGTAATATATGTAATCCTACCACAATGTAGTACATCCAATGTAATCCTACAATATTGTAGTATATCTAATAATGTAATCCTACCATAATGTAGTACATCCAATGTGATCCTCCCATAATGTAGTACATCTAATAATGTAATCCTACCATAATGTAGTACATCCAATGTGATCCTCCCATAATGTAGTACATCTAATAATGTAATCCTACCATAATGTAGTACATCTAATAATGTAATCCTACCATAATGTAGTACATCCAATGTGATCCTCCCATAATGTAGTACATCTAATAATGTAATCCTACCATAATGTAGTATATCCAATGTGATCCAACCATGATGCAATATATCTAATAATGTAATCCTACCATATTGTAGTATACAGTGGGGAGAACAAGTATTTGATACACTGCTGATTTTGCAGGTTTTCCTACTTACAAAGCATATAGAGGTCTATACACTTCAACTGTGAGATACGGAATCTAAAACAAAAATCCAGAAAATCACATTGTATGATTTTTAAATAATTAATTTGCATTTTATTGCATGACATAAGTATTTGATACATTAGAAAAGCAGAACTTAATATTTGGTACAGAAACCTTTGTTTGCAATTACAGAGATCATATGTTTCCTGTAGTTCCTGACCAGGTTTGCACACACTGCAAGCAGGGATTTTGGCCCACTCCTCCATACAGACCTTCTCCAGATCCTTCAGGTTTCGGGGCTGTCACTGGGCAATACAGACTTTCAGCTCCCTCCAAAGATTTTTTATTTGGTTCAGGTCTGGAGACTGGCTAGGCCACTCCAGGACCTTGAGATGCTTCTTACGGAGCCACTCCTTAGTTGCCCTGGCTGTGTGTTTCGGGTCGTTGTCATGCTGGAAGACCCAGCCACGACCCATCTTCAATGCTCTTACTGAGGGAAGGAGGTTGTTGGCCAAGATCTCGCGATACATGGCCCCATCCATC
>JACXGI010019906.1:0-11622 GCA_016801175.1 Esox masquinongy | reverse complement strand
GTTTGTGTGTGTGTGTGTGTGTGTCTGTGTGTGTGTGTGTGAGGGAGATCTATTGTGTTGATGATGGGACCTTCTCTACTCTGTTAGTTCATCTGGAAGTGTCTACTGGACTACTGTATGTAGGTCGTGGGGTTCAATTTGGTAACTTCATTTGTCTTTTTTCACCTTTGAGTCCCACCCTTGTTTGTACCCCTTAACTTGCTTTGTGCTTTCTTACCACGTCTCACTTTGCTTAACATTTATCCATTTATCCTCTCACCTCATCCAGCAACGTAAGCCCGTTATGTGGGAGTACAGCTGCAGCATAGGTTCGAATCCCCTCCGTCTTTTCCCGCTGTCTCTGTCTATGAAAGCTTTGACGCCACAAAAAGGAGAAAAATATACTTAAAGAGCCCTACACAAGTTTGGGCACCTTTGGTAATGAGCAAAAAAAAAGGCTTTGAAAAAATCGCATTGTTGTTAGTCTGCTTGATCATAAAGTCGAAATACGAGAGACATCTAACCTTTAATTGAGGTTAAATTGTTAAAAAGAAAAAAAAATCCTAATGAAGAAATAAATATATATTTTTTTAAATGTGTGTCACGTTTATTGGCACCACCTGCATATAGTATTTTGAACCCTCCCCTTGTCAGTGGGACACCATTGAGTCTTCTAAGATGTTTGATGTGCCGAGAAAAAATATATCAAGGGATCTAAGACCAGATATCCATGCAGAATCTCTTTACGTTTCATCTATCGAGGGTTCTGTCCTCGGCCCTCGCTTGTGGACTCTTCAGTTCAGCTCACCCCATGGTTTTTCATGATGGGGTTTAGGCCAGGGTACTGGGATGGCCATTACAAAAGCTTGACTGTGGTCAGTGAGACATGTTTGTGTAGTTGTGTTGGAGGAATGCTTTGGATCATTGTCCTGCAGGAAGATCCAAGACAGCTCAGTTTTAAAATTAGTTTTAAACCCTGTTTTGAAATCAGTTAGATTTTGCTCTAGAATCTCATAATGTCATGTATCCTCTCAAGTTCCCCAGGGCCTTTGGAAGAAAAACAGCCCCATTACATCACATATCCACCTCCATACTTCACAGTGGGGATTAGATTATTTTTCACATGACCATTTAAGCCAGACCCACCTCTAGTGTTAACGACCAAAACCAGCGCTTAATTTGTAAATCAGGAGGTCCCGGATCACATTTGGCCACACAACAGACATGGATCCGGTTGGCAAATACAGGCGAATAGGCTACAGCAAATCGGTAGCACAAACAGCGGAAAACAAAAAGCTAAAACTTTCACAATTTTGTCAGGCAGTGCTGAGGCTACAAGAGGCTGCAGGAAAAGACAATTTTATGAACTCTGAATGCTTTTAGTAGAATGTTTACTGTGCCAAGCGAACACCGTGATGGAAAAAGACAAGTCATGTGCAGCAGACCGGATCTGTGAAAAGTAGGTGCCGGAACAAACTGAGGAAAATCTGAGAGGTGCTGGATCTTGTTCCGACAGGATCCGGCACAAATTAACCACTGACCAAAACGCTTTCCAATCAAAGTTCCCATGGCCTTTAGCTCCAGGCGCTGATGTTTATGTACTGGTGAGAGTACAGGCGTCCCTCTTGCAAGACATCCAAACATTGTCTAATTGCAGTTTTTATAAACTTGTTGACCCGTAGATTCTGCCGTTCTCCTGCCGTTCGCCATCGGTGATCTATGGATTCATTGTTTAACTCTAGATCTATTATCACAGTGCATGGGGCCGAAACACGCTTCCACCCTTTTCCCTTCAAGTTCATCAAAGCTCCAGTTGATTTACACTTTTTATTGATCGCCCTTTTAGGGAGATGGGTGTTTTCAGGCTTTTTTTCAGGCAGATTTTTATACAGATATAGTTATTGTCAAATGTATGAAGATCAACAGCATTTTGCCTCATTTCATCTGTGTGTTCTCTGACCTTCCCCATGTTAACAGGTGACTAAGGGAGTTTGGAATGTGTGTCACCTCATATTTGTACCCCAGTGAAACACAAAGTCATGGATGACTGTTTTAATCACTTTTAATGAGTAATGACTCAAAAGAAAAATATATATTATTAGATTGGGTTCATAAGAACTTCTGGGGCTGCCAAAAATTGTAACACATTTTTGAGAGCAATATTAATTTAATAAAGAGTTTGTTCTGTGAACATTTTTACCTGACTTTTATCTTACCATAAATTAGCTTACCCTGAGTGTCAAATATATTCCACTCAGGGTTGATTGTCTTTAGGTTCTGCTGTAGCTTCTCCCTTGTACTCGATTGACAGATTAAGGGCACTGATTTGTTAGGAAATCCCTCACCTGTTTGTGTAGGCCTAAAGTGGACACAAATGAAAAGGAATAACCAAAAACCAACACACATTCTGCCCCCTGTGGAATCGGGTTGACACCTGTGCTGTCTTTGACCTTCTCTTACCAGGTGCTGCAGTTGGGTTTTAACCGGCTGAGGAACCTCACTGAGGGGATCCTAAGAGGTTTGGGGAAACTCCAGTACCTCTACCTCCAGGCCAACCTGATTGAGGCGGTCACACCCAACACCTTCGATGAGTGCCCCAACATCGAAAACATCGACCTCTCTATGAACAGGATTCAGACGTTGGACGGAGGTTTGTTCGCGGGGTTGACCAAACTGACGACGTGCGAACTCTACACCAACCCTTTCAACTGCTCCTGTGAGCTGTTGGGCTTTCTCAGATGGTTGGCAGTGTTTCCAAATAGGTAAAAAGTTAAACATTTATGCAATTTGTTTTATTTAGAATCAATCAATTATTTACATTTCAATTACATTAACTGAAACCAAGATGAAAAGTATAAGCTTTTAGTATACAGTTAGTATTTTATTTTTAAAATACACTGAATGACTCTTTCTCCTCACGGAATTTGCTTATCCTCTTTATCATTGTCATTATCACGTTGTTTTCCTGACCAGGACCAATGAGAGGATGGTGTGTGACTCTCCAGCTGGGTTCTCGGGCTATAACCTTCTCAGTCAAAACCCAAGGATGCCTGGGTATCGCAATGCTCTGCACATGCTCAATATGGTTTGTACTTATTTACTTATTGATTTGTTATTATTGCCCACTCCACATGTTACTGGTCTTGCTCAATATCATGTGTAGACTTATTTATTTATTTGCTTGTTATTATTGCCCACTCCACATCTCACCGTACATGCTCAATATGGTGTGTAAACTTTTTTACATACTTATTTGTTTATTATTATTGCCCACTCCACATGTATATGCCTAAAATGGTGTCATCATCCAATCTGTGTGATTATGAGGTATTGTTGATGTACTTGTTGTACATCGTTATTTTTGTTATAACATTGTTATAACATTGTGTTACAGGTGTGTACTGAAGACGGTAGCAACTCTATGCCGAACATCATTGGTGTGTCGGAATCTACAACGCTTCCTCCGGATTCTCCCAATGAACTGGACGGCTTCCCATCCGGAATGCTCCCGGAGGACCCAATGACCATTAGCCCCACTTACGCCGATAAAAACCACCAACCAATCATGAAGGTCAAGCAGGTGAGCCACATGTGAAGCTGTTCCTACTGGTTACAAGGGCTATCATCTCTATGTTTGTTGACATTAAAGATACTGTAATAACCTAATCAGACGCATCAGTTTCAGCCCGCTACAATTTTTGTCTGCTCGTTTTTTTTAGACTATGTACTGTATATGTTGTTGTCTTTGTCTCAGTTGATGTCACTGTTGTTGGTGATATTAGTGGTAATATTGATATGGTTGTTGATGGGATATTAGTGGTAATATTGATATGATTGTTGATGTGATATTAGTGGTAATATTGATATGATTGTTGATGTGATATTAATGGTAATATTGATATGATTGTTGACAGTGGCGTCGTTAGGCCTGCCCCGGATCTTTTATGAATGGCCCCGGATCTCAAATTGACCAAAAAAAATAATAATTAAGAAATAGCCCCCGATCTATTCATCTATAATTCCGATCGCGCATTATGACAATGTAGACGTATAGGCCGCTAGCGTGTATATCGACATTTTCCGCGTGTACATTCAAAACCCTGTACGTTCTGTCCCGGGCGGGGCAGGGGGGCTAAGCCCCAAATGTATTGTGATCCTAGCGACGCCTCTGATTGTTGATGTGATATTAGTGGTAATATTGATATGATTGTTGATGTGATACTAGGTGTAATATTGATATGATTGTTGATGTGATATTAGTGGTAATATTGATATGATTGTTGATGTGATATTAGTGGTAATATTGATATGATTGTTGATGTGATACTAGGTGTAATATTGATATATTGTTGATGTGATATTAGTGGTAATATTGATATGATTGTTGATGTGATACTAGGTGTAATATTGATATGATTGTTGATGTGATATTAGTGGTAATATTGATATGATTGTTGATGTGATACTAGGTGTAATATTGATATGATTGTTGATGTGATATTAGGTGTAATATTGATATGATTGTTGATGTGATATTAGGTGTAATATTGATATGATTGTTGATGTGATATTAGTGGTAATATTGATATGATTGTTGATGTGATATTAGTGGTAATATTGAAATGATTGTTGATATTGATGGTAATACTGGATATTGTTAGTGATATTGATGTGATTGTAATGGGTGGTCTAATTGTGTTTGTTAGTTGATATTGATGTCTTTCTTTATGTGGACATCAATGTGACAGTAATATGTGATATTGATGTGACAGTAGTAGATAATATTGACATGGGTTTTAATAGCAGTGCTTCTGAGAATGATAAGAAAACAACTACTTGGCCATTTCTGATGTACACTCAAGGCATATGACAATCAATCTTTGGGCATTTACTTACTCAGTCTGTTTAACTGTCTGACTTAACTCTCTGAGTTAACCATCTGGTTTAACTGTCTGGTTTAACTCCCTGACTTAACTGTGTGGTTTAACCATCTGACTTAACTCACTGAGTTAACTGTCGGGTTTAACTGTCTGGTTTAATTCCCTTCCCTCCTCTCCTCCTCCCCCTCTCCCTCTTTCCAGGTGTCCCACACCTCGGCTGTGTTAACGGTACAGATACCATCTCCCTATAGTAAGATGTTCATCCTGGTTCTCTACAACAACAGCTTCTTTACAGACATTCAGACCCTGAAGAACTCCAAGGAGGACATCGAACTGAAGAATCTCAAAGCCCACACAGGTAAGACCTGGTGTTCTAAATAGCCCTCTGTTCCATTTAGGGAATTTTACCGTAGGGTCTATAGGGCTCTATATATGAAACAGTCTGACATTTAGGACACAGATTTGAGACACAAGATAACCTACTCACTTGTAAGTAGTGGCAAGACAGTGTAACGTCAGATGTGAGGTAACCACCCTGTCTTCGCAACTTCTTGCTACTTACCTATGTTTACAATTTTATATGTACAGGTGTGTGTTTTGTTTTCTATTTTATGATATATCTGTGTTTTCTATGTGATAATGTATGTTTTTGTTTTATAAAATATGTATGATTTCTATTTGATAATGTATGTATGTTTTCAATTCTGTAATACACAGTGGGCATAGAAAGTCACCACCCACTTCAGACTAAGGTTTTTGTTGCCTTACAGTCTGAAGTGAAAATACATACAATTCTAGCTAAACCACAATATACAAGTGATTTTTTTTTTTAAATAATTCTGAAAATGTATTATAATTAAAACAGTAAAATATCCTGTTTGGATAAATGAGCACCCACTTAGAATTGCAATTGCATTGCAAACTCACTGAGGTATAACCAATCACCTTCCAGATCACAAATCAAGCTTATTGGCCTCCATCCGTGATCAATTCCAGTGATTTTGATTTGTTTCGGAATAAAAGCAGTTGTTCACAGAGAACATGGGAAGAGAAAATTAGAAAATGGTTCACCTTTCAACGTGATATTGACCCAAAGCACACGGCCAAAGCAACCGTACAGTGGCTGAAGGATAAGGAGGTGAATGTGTTTGAGTGGCTCAGTTAGAGCCCCGACCTAAATCCCATCAAGAATCTGTCAAACGACAAAAAAGGAGGAGTGTAGTCCACAAGCGACCATGCAATTTGACTGAGCTTGAACAATTCTGCAAGGAAGAACGGGCAAATATTGCACGTGTTCAAAGTCAGTAGCGACGTATTCAAGGAAACCCATGGTTGTAATTCAAACAAAAGGCGGTACCACAAAGTAATAATTCAGGGGGGCCCGTTCACATGTACTATTTTATGATGTATCTATGTTTTCTATTTCACAATGTATGTTTTCTGTTTTTCAACATACGTGTGTTTTCTGCCGGTCAGAGTACACCTACTGTGTGGTGTCCATAAAGAGCCAGCTGAGATACAACCACACATGTCTGTCTATCTCCACCGGGAGGAAGGCGGGGCCAGAAAGGACCCAGGACGGCTCCTCCGCTACCCACTACATCATGACCATACTGGGCTGCCTGTTTGGCATGGTCATCGTACTGGGGTACTGATCCAATGCACTACCGGTTACTCTTCCACGCCAACACACAGCCAGCCGATAGGAAGGGCCACTACCCACTTGACTGTGATTTTTAGTGGAACGGCAACGTCCTAAATGAACGCCCCCCACCTTTTGTGGACATACAGTACGTTCATTTACAACGTTATATCGTCCTCTGTAACCTTTATTTCTCTGACCCTTTTCTGTAGTTTCGTGTTCCACTGCCTCAGGAAGAAGAGACATCGGGATGAGAAGAACAAGAAGGTATAATTGGAACGCAGGGCACCAATTAGGACAACATTCACTTTTCTATTCTGCTCTATTCTACTCCGTTCTGTTCTATTCTGCTCTATTCTATTCTGCTCTATTGCACGGTTCTATTCTATTCTGCTCTATTCCACTCCATTCTATTTTATTCTATTCTGCTCTGTTCCACTCCATTCTTTTCGGTTCTGTTCTCAGATGGGAAAGATCCAGAAGAGCTTGATGGAGCTGAAATATGGAGCCGACCTTGAGGCTGGAGGAGGGCCCGGAGGAGGGGTGTCGATCTCCCAGCTGTCCCAGAAACAAATGCTCTCAGGCGGGGATAGTCTGACCAGGATGCCCTACCTCCCCCAGGGCGCAGAGATGGAACAGGAGTTCATCGATACTCCGAAAGTGGCGAAAGGGAATTACATGGAAGTGCGGGGAAACGTTGGCGACCCACTGGACCGGAGGGAGAGAGAGAGGGAACGGGAGAGGGAACGGGAGAGGGAACGGGAGAGGGAGTGTAGTCTCTTACCACAAGCCAACCCACAGGTAAGCTGGTGGCCCTCTGCTCTGCCCTCTTCAGAATGTCCGCATGCATGTATACAGAAATGTCAACGTACGTTGCAGAAGAGGATGACCGCAGAGTTGGAGTCTCTTGTGGATGAGGTCCGCCCCCCCTCCTCTTCTTCTTCCTCCCCCTCAACTTCTTCTAAAATCTCCTCTTCCTCCTCTGTCTCACCCTCGTCCTCCTCTCCTCAGGGTTCGGTAGCAGAGATCTCAACCATAGCCAAAGAGGTGGACAAGGTGAATCAGATAATTAATAACTGTATTGATGCCCTGAAATCCGAGTCCACTTCCTTCCAGGGGGTTAAGTCAGGCTCCGTGTCCACGGCTGAGCCCCAGCTGGTGCTGATCTCAGAGCAGCCCCAGAGACAATCAGGCTTCCTGTCGCCCCAGTATAAAGGTAGTCTGTCTATTCGCCTCTGTATGTGTCTCTGTATGTCTGTTGGTCTCCATCTGTCTGTCCCTCCGTCTCTGTGCAACGTCGTTTTGGAGGTTTTCAGGCCGAAAAGCCTCATGTATCTTCCATGTCTTCCTGCAGCATAATTTAAATGGCATCGCTGAAAACTGATTGGAAGATTTGGAGTGGAATTTTTTCATACAATTCTTCGTTTAGCAATCATTTATTTTCTTTTGTTGTTGTTGTGGATCTTTTCTCTGGCATTTTACGCTCTGTTGGACAGGAAACATTGGAAGGATAAAGAAGGGAGTTTTTGCTGAGAGAGCAGTTGGTTGGATTCGCGCGGTACGTTCAGGGCAGGGCTTGGACCGGAACACCCTGGGCAATGCAATAATCATGTTTCTTCATGTGTTGCGGTGGCAGAGTCATGTTCTGAGTTTGCATCACAGCGACGGGGACCGGCGAGTTTGTTTTGATCCAAATAAATGGAAAATGAGGAAAAGCTGCGTAAAAATATTCATAAAACATCTGCCAGACCCAGGGATGCAATATTCTTTTTTCTGCGGGGCGACTGCATGGTGTTTGTATTCGCGACATGCCAGAATGGCTTCGGAAGATGTGTTTTCTTGAATGGTCCAGTGACTCCAGACTCCATCCTGACCTGAATCTGCTTGAAAAATTCATAAACGATTCCCAACGAAAAATACTGAGCCTGAGCAATTTTCACCAAAACAATGGACGTGGGTCTCCCTATGGGGTGTGTAGATTGTCAGTAGCACTGACGTAGCTATCGGGGGTGTGGTTGCACCAGGGCCTGCGGTTGGGGGGGGGCACGGCGGTTGGGGGGCCCTGTTTGGCCTCTATGATAAATAAGTTTTTGCATTTCTATTATGTGTTGTGTTTTCCTGTGTGGCTATGTTAGTCAGGCGTTGGCTGTGAGGTTACTATGCACCAGGATCAGCTTCACGTGCATAGATACCGCATCGGGGGGTGGGGTTGCGTGTAAGGACAGCTTGCACCCAGGCTCAGCGTCACCACGCTACACCCGTGGTCAGTAGCTACTATAACTGTCTGTCAATCTGGCTGCCTGTTTGTCTGTCCGTCTGCCTGTCTTTTTATCTGTCTGCCAGCCAGTCTGTCCTTTAAACATTGATTTGGGGCACAACCATACATTACTGTTTGTACTCATTGTTGACAATTTCTGTAATGAGGAGCACATTACAAATATAAGACATCCTCATAGAGATCAACCATTGTTTTTCAGGAGGCTACCACCACCCACTCCAGAGGCACCACAGCATGGAGGCGTCATCCAAACGACCTTCGACCCCTTCCAGCGGGTCGGTTCGTTCACCGCGCTCCTTCTGCCCTGACGGGTCATACCGAGGAACTTCTGAGACCAAGTACATTGAGAAGACGTCGCCAACCAGACCCGGAACCCCCGGCGAGTCAGTCCTCACGGTCACCCCCGCGGCCGCCATCCTGCGGGCCGAGGCACAGAAGGTACACCACCGTGTGTGTGTGTGTGTGTGTGTGTGTGTGTGTGTGTGTGTGTACGTGTGCGTGTCTTCGAAAGTAATTAAGCTGTTACTGTAGCCCTCTAACTTAAAAAAATACCTTAACTGTATTCATTTATATTTCATTTAGTTTATTCCTTAAAAAAAAATTTCGCTGCTAATTGAAGCTAATGCGAAAACCGTCATTTGCGTGAATTAATATTATGAAATATGAGGTAAATATATTAAGATAAATGTATTGTGATTTGGAGTGAAACCGCTTCAATTGAACGTTTCATCCATCACTCTTCTATCACTCATCATGCATCACTCATCATCCTTCCATCCATCACTCAAACACCCTCATGTTTTAAAATCTCATTCAGTTTGGTCAGCGTACTGCTATTGAGCTGTTAGCTGCCAACTAAACACACAGCGTACTGCTATCGAGCTGTTAGCTACCAACTAAACACACAGCGTACTGCTATCGAGCTGTTAGCTGCCAACTAAACACACAACGTACTTCTATCGAGCTGTTAGCGGCCAACTAAACACACAGCGTACTGCTATCGAGCTGTTAGCGGCCAACTAAACACACAGCGTACTTCTATCGAGCTGTTAGCTGCCAACAAACACACAGCGTACTGCTATCGAGCTGTTAGCTGCCATCTAAACACACAGCGTACTGCTATCGAGCTGTTAGCTGCCAACTAAACACACAGCGTACTTCTATCGAGCTGTTAGCTGCCAACTAAACACACAGCATATTGCTATCGAGCTGTTAGCTGCCAAGTAACACACAGCGTACTGCTATCGAGCTGTTAGCGGCCAACTAAACACACAGCCTCCCTGACTCTTTTCCACCTCCTCTTCCCCTTTCTCCTGAAAGATCCGACAGTACGCAGAGCACCGCCACTCGTACCCCAGCTCCAAACACCCCGTCCCTGACCCAGAGGAACTGGAGGAGCTGAGGCCCTCGTCAATCCTGGAACCCCTCACACTGGGTCGCCACCCCAGAGAGCTAGGTAACGGACTGATTATGTATCCGTTCGCTCTGTGACTGATGAATTGTCTCTGTCTGCACATGATAGGATTAACAGACCAATTTCCCCACAGGGCCCAATACATTGAATTATACAGGTGACTGTATTGTTTTGTATTAACAGGTTGGTCCATCAGTCCGTCCGCCCTTTGGTTCTTTCATTCACTCGTTTGTTTGTTCATTGATTGATGGATTTGTTATGGCACACAACTCCCCAGAGATGTATTAGAGTATATTATGATCCAGATTGTTTAAACCCTGAATGCTGATTGGATGAAAGTTGTGGTAATCATACTATATCAGACCCACTCATGCGTTATTGGCTAATTTGTTGGTTGATTCATTGTTTGATTAATGGAGAGGCACTTCAAGGAGCTAGTTGGCTAGCTTTACATTTTCTATGTTTGATTAATGGAGAGGCACTTCAGAGAGCTAAAATAAGCTCTAAAAACAAAAGGTTCTTGGAGGATCCTTTAGTGGTTCTATGCAAACAATCTGTGGGAGAACCGCTGTCTTTTGTTCTGCAAAGAAAAATGTGAAAGTGTATTAAAAACAAGCCTGTCAAATATAATCCTAAATAGAGGGTCTTCAAAAGTTTCTTTCAGTAACAATTTAAAAGGGTTTATTTCTTCAAAGAAATTATAGCTGTTCCCCCTTAGTTTTAAATTAAAGAACCCGTAAAAGATCCTCTTGAAATCTTTTCTGTCTAGAGTTGGTGTTCGGCCAGTAACTGATAGATTGGTTGCTGGTTCTAAGTCCCGAGCGAAAAAGGTATAAAAAAATATTGAATCCTAAACCACTCTGGATAACAGCGTCTCTAAAATGAGTAAAATATATGTGTATTTTCCAAAATGCATAAAATGTAAAGTGTCGTTAAAATGGGTGATGTACACATGAAATAGGACTAATGCCTGATATACAACATTAATTCCCCATTTCAGCTTATACCCAACTCTCACCACAGTACCAGAACCTGAGCTATGAGTCCAGTCCGGAGTATTCCTGCACCCCGTCGCTAGGGATATGGGAGCGTTTTAAACTCCACCGGAAGAGGCACAAAGAGGAGGATTATGAGGAGGAATACATGGCGGCGGGACACGCCCTGAGGAGGAGTTTGCAGGTTGCCAAGGATGAGGACCTCCATGACATTCTGGACTACTGGAAAGGTGTCTCAGCACAGCAGAAGTCGTGATGGGGCTGGGTCAGGCCCTGATGGGGCTGGGTTGGGTCCTGTTTGGGCTGGGCCGGGTCCTGATGGGGCTGGGTTGGGTCCTGATGGGGCTGGGCTGGGTCCTGATGGGGCTGGGTCAGTTCCTGATGGGGCTGGGTCGGGTCCTGATGGAGCTGGGTCAGTTCCTGATGGGGCTGGG
>JACXGI010019905.1:0-11649 GCA_016801175.1 Esox masquinongy | reverse complement strand
GGACTAGATAATACTATCCTCCACCCTAAACCACCCTGGACTAGATAATACTATCCCCTACCCTAAACCACCCTGGAATAGATAATACTATCCCCTCACCCTAAACCACCCTGGACTAGATAATACTATCCCCCCACCCTAAACCACCCTGGACTAGATAATACTATCCCCCACCCTAAACCACCCTGGACTAGATTTTATACAATGTTGTTTTATACATACATGAAAAAGTGTGTACTATATAATTGCATTAAGCAGCATCACACAGACACCAACACTGTCAAAAAACAATCTAAATAACATTAAGTAATGAAACCACCCATTACCACATTTCCAACTTTTAATGGTAAAGGCAGAACACAAAACTTAAAACCATAATAGTGTTCAGAGTTGTTAGTGAGAGAAAACAACACCAAAGGAGAAAGCAGTAAACAAAGTTTGAAACACCAAAAAGTGTTTTCTACCTTTCTATCTTTCAATACTCGAGTAAAGATCTTGGTGGTAGCTCAGTTGCCACTTGGTTTAGTGTTACACAACACTTTGTTTTAACAGAGTTGCTTCACTCTGTTCTTGTTCTTGATTCTTTGAAGGCTTAATTTTTTCTTTCTTCATGCAGAAACGTCGACTAGTTTGACCTTTGAATACATATTTTTTTTGTTCTTTGGCAGTTGACCTAAAGCATCTGCAGGTTGGAACAAGATTTATTTTGTTGATTGAAAATGTATTCACATGTTTCATGTTGGCAATTTACTGTGTACAAGGTTGAGAAATAAACATATAGATTGTGGAATTCTAATAGTTTCACAATCGCAAGTCTCAACTCAACTGTCAATGATATTTGATGTACCGTTTAGCAAAGAATAAAGGTGAAGGAATTATTTCTTTGAAATTTCATGAAGTATTTTCAAGTCATAAACAACTGGCACAAATATACACAACAATAATTTGAAATGTAAAATAAATAGCAACAAATCGCACATTTTATTCAGTCCTCCAAAGCACGTCTACTATTAAGCAATTAATTCAGGAACACATTTTTTCTAACCACAGTTATTAATCATCAGCCTGTGAGTGGAAAGCTAACAGTGATGAGTAATTCCAACAAGCTGTGGTGTTCACGGCGGAGGTCCATGACGATCTACAGCTCGTGTTCTTGTCTCTCATTCCCCTCTGCTCATGCATACGTATAAGGTAATGGTGTCTGTAATGTAGGCTATGCCCACTGTGGATTACTTGTGGAAAATGGAAAACAGAAACAAATTGTTTTTTTTTTAGTTAGCATTAACAAGAAGGTCTGTGGTAAATACAGGCTTAATAGGTCTCGTTCGGTTCCGTAATATAATCTTCATCAGCTGGTGACTATTCATTTTGAACTGTTTATCCAATTGCAATTTTTGTGAGCTAAAGATTTGCCAAGTAGAAACTGAAAATATCATGATTTCAAGCAGGCTTTTCAACATCTGTGGTGCTTTTTTCATCTTATCAGAAGGTGGATCTCTGCACAGAGTGTGTAGAATAATCGAAAACTTGCTTTCAATTGAAGGAAATTAAATGTAAAACTAACATTTCTTTTCTCTCTGATGCCAAGGAGCCACACAAAATTATTTTCTTAGAGTGGAGTGCCCCCAAACCACTAAAACCAAACCTGCTATCGTTTGATTAGCAGAAGGTTTATACATTTAGTGGATGAATGAGTGTCCCCATAATTACGTGGAATGGAATTGTAGCTCAGTTTCCCTGAATGTTAGTGACCTATCCACTGACTGTTGTTTTACACATAAAATCTTCATAGCTCATAAAAGCAAGAAGTTAGACTGATATTATGTCATGAAACAAAACCTTTGATATCCTGTGTCAACCTCAGGTCCTGTGACAACCTCAGAGCAACCACTTGCATATTTTGAAAATCAAAATTTTTCCCAATTGAATTGCCCCATTAATTTCCTGCAACAGTTAAAAGTTTAAAAGGCTTACTAATTTTTATTTATGACTACAATCGGGGCTCTATATATATCTAAGACCAAATCAGAATCCTTGCCAATGAGCTTGAAAGTAAACATTTGTTGGACAAGCGCATCACAGAATTCCTGATTGAAAACCTGAATAGTGGTCATGAAATCAAACTAGCTGTAGATTGTTTTTTCAAAATGTCAAAATTAGTAGAATTATAGTAAAGCAGTTATGTCGTGTTTTCGTGGTGTAGGTCGCTGAAATCATTACACTTTTGTCAAATGTTCAAATGGTTTCAATGCTGACATTTACTCCCCGTCACACTACCAAGCTGCACCAGATAAGACTTTCAGCTAAGTGACCACAATTAAAAATGTCTCACAGAAAAAAACAGACAAGGTCAGCACCTATCACATAGCCTAGAACTAGACAAATCCACTGGAATCCTGCAGCATAAAACAACACTGATGAATTAAAAAGGGTTTAAAGTCCAGCACGTGCTCCTGTACCCTTGGGACCTGTGCATTGGCTTTCTTCAGGCTGAAGCTTTGATCGGAACACACTGTGCCCTTGGGACCTATGCATTGGCTCTTTCTTCAGGCTGAAGCTTTGTTCGGAACACACTGTGCCCTTGGGACCTGTGCATTGGCTTTTTCTTCAGGCTGAAGCTTTGATCGGAACACACTGTGCCCTTGGGACCTGTGCACTGGCTCTTCAGGCTGAAGCTTCGATCGGAACACACTGTGCCCTTGGGACCTGTGCACTGGCTCTTTCTTCAGGCTGAAGCTTTGATTCAATAAGCATCACATCTCTTTGTGTTGCCCTTGGCTTTTTTATGAATAGAATTCAAGTGTTCGCTCTTCTGACTGAGCTTCATTTATTGATTAAAGATCTTGTCGCATAAGTCACATTACTGCCAAAGTGAAGTGGAAAACCAATCTAATCCCAGAGCCGACATTGTGAAGACCCTGGTCATTCTGTCCCTGAGCAAGACCTGCTGAAACTGACAATGTGTTCTTAGCATACCTGATAAAATAATAGTAAAACAAAGGGAAGGTGCTTCAGACAATTACCTCAACTCACTGTACAGCTTCTACCCCCAAGCCATAAGAATAAACAAGACTAACAGATGAATATCAAATGTTTACCTAAATATCTGCATTTGTCCCCCTTTTGCTCTGTCCTCTTAGTAAATACTGAACATAGAGTACCAGTAAAAAGTTTCATCAGCCTTGTGTGTCCAAACGTTTGACTGGTACTGTACATGAAATGTTTCTGTTTGTCATTTCAAATACATTGACACACATTTAAAAAAGGTGTATTTGCTTGGTAATTATGGGGATTGTTGGTAGATTGGTGGCAATAATACAACAAAATGTACAGAAAGTGAAGGGGTCGGAATACTTTCCAACAGCACCGGGTGTATATGAACAAAATAAAACAAGTTTCGTGAATGAAAGCAGGGTAATAAGAGAAGCACAGAGCAAAACAAAAGGCCACCTCATGTTGGGTGGTACTGTTCTCTCCATTTTCTCTGTGTACTCTCGAGTAAGGCCCCTGACAGGAAGTGGCCATGTGGCCAAGTCTGGGCTATCAGCCCTATGCTCACTTGAGAACAGGAAATTGCCATTTGTCATTGACATACATCCGAATGACTCAAAACACTGCAAATGCTAAATTAAGTGTTAAAGATAGTTCTACAGTGTCGTTCACATATCTGTTGATAGGCAACCGCTGGCTATGTTCAGGATTAGCTTTTAGTGTGAGGGTCAGAATAAGAGGTCAGGTTAGGCTTAGGGTCAGTGGATCGTTTGTTGAAATTTGATAAATCTGATACATTTGTTGAAATAAATATGTTACCTAAAATTAACTCAACAGAAAGGAGGTTATAATATGTTAAAATAATTACACTATCAATTTGAATTATTGAGAGACATTGGTTTTCTTCCTTGTGTCAGCAGAATATGACTACCAGTGTTAGGACTGAGAGGCACCTCAAAGTGTAGGAGACTGTTACGTCCTACGAGGTCACAGTGACACATGGTATCAGAATGCACACACACACACACACACACACACACACACACATATACACATTAAAAAATTTGGTTGAGTACTGAGTCACTGTTAATGACAGTCCAAACCTTATCAAACTAACATTGGTATTTCTTCATATTTCAAGACCCTTTCTTTAGTCAAGCTAATAACAGGAAGTGGCAATAGGGTCTAAGGTGGGCTACCAGCGCTGCAATCACTTGCAGAGAGAAAGACAATTTCTTGCTGACAGCGTTTACATAAACTATTTCACTGCTACTTAAACCTCACAGTGAAAACCTTGCCCTAAAAAAATCTGCAGATGTTCTGCTTTCCGAGGCCTGAAAATTGAGCTTAGGCAAATAATAAAAAGAACCCCAAAATAGACCTCTGATTGTACTCAAATTGAACTAATTTCTACATAGAACAAGTGGTCAGGTGTTTTATGAAAATCCAAATCCTGTTGTTGAGCCACAATTGCTTTATGAGAGAAGATAAGTTTAAGAATGTTTCATTCTTTGGGCAGCTTAATGTAAACATTATGATGTTTTACATGTCGGAAGGCCTTGTTGTAAGATATCTTAGAAGAATGAAGGGGAAGTGAAAGTGGTAATTTCTATGTAAATCAAACAATGGAGGTTGTTGTTGTTTCGGGTTGGTTAAAACATGTTAAAATACTCTCCTATGCCAAAATTACACTTCTTGTCCTCTGAAACAAACAAAAAAACAACCAAGAATCTGACTAAAAAAAAATAAGTGACACCGAAAATGGTGAGTCAGGTTTTTGTATGAGCACAAAAAGATACCACGATAACTTTCCAACCTGGTCTCAGAGATGTATGTAAAATAGTATACGTATATCTGGGAAATTCGTATGACATTTTACATTATGTATGGGTGCATTACATTACACATCTAGAATGTGTAATACCTCAAATTTGAGAAAATGTAATATGTTACGGATGCTACCAAAACATGTCATATGTTGCGTCACACGGGGACAGTACCGGGTCTACCCCGGTCTCATTCCGATGCATGATCCTCATCAGGACCCGGTTGTAATCTGGCTGGGTGGTACCAGTGTCACGTGTTCCTATGCTGCGGAGGTGCAGAGTGTGATTGGAGCTGTAGGCCCAGCCTGGGACACTGAGAGTCAGCAGGTGGAGGTTGTCAGGCAGGACCACGGGCCGGAGAGGAGATCCCATCCCATGTTCTCTCCTCCTCCAGGCCTTCTCTGTGACAAGGAGGCCAAATTCAGGAGGGAGAGGAGATCCCATCCCATGTTCTCTCTTGCTCCTGGCCTTCTCTGTGATGAGGAGGTCAAAGTCAGGAGGGAGAGTAATCAGTATTGTTGTCCCACTAAAATACGTTATTCCCCCCCAACTACTGTGGCAGTACTGAACCCATTCTATAGGAACTTTCAGTCAATGTAGTGGCACCACGTGGGAAAAAACAGCAATTCTAGCAGAGTATCAGCTTGTTTTCAAAGCAGTGACATGTAATTAATGTTACCTGGGCACAATGGGCACCACCCCATGTCTGTCCTGCAGCTCTAGCGCCGCCTCTGGTAGAGAGGAGAGGTGGCAGCCAGGAAGCCCTGAGTGATCCATTGTGGATGAGGTCAAAACCCAGGTTCCAGGCCTGATTGTTCCACAGACACCTGTCAAACATCAGCTGGAATAAAGAGGGCAGTGGGGGGGTGGGGGGGGCTCAAAGGTTAAAATTAGCTTGAGTGGAATGTACCACTTCCAGTTCCACCTGATATTTCTGTGATTTACCTAGCCTAAAGAGGGGCTTTCTGACATGCAGAACATAGAACACATGAAAATGAAATGAAAATAGAGATCCAATCTTTGTTAATGTAAATTCTAATGTAGCACATGGTAATGCAGCACATAGTGTAATGCCCAGATGATTAACTAGACACACTTGGCTAGATTTCCTTTATAAAAATTAGAAAAACTTAACTACAATTGTCTCTCACTTTGTGTCCAGTGCCAATGCGGATCTGTCAGTATGGTTCAAATAGTGATGTAGTGTTGTTTATCTGAAGGGTCCAGTCCAACACAGATTGAGTGAGTGCAGCGCTGAGGGTCCAGTCTAAACCACATGACCACATCCTGTCACGGTTTTACAGAAGACGTTTCTATGAAGTGAAATCAGTATGTAAAATCAAGAGCACACAGAGAAAAGTAAACAGATCCCCAGTAATGCAACGTTAGGTACCTTTTAAGCCTGTTGTTTTGCTGCCTGCTACGCTCACCACAGTTTTTTCATCCATCCAATGGTAGGGGAGAGTACATCTTAAAATGTTCATCAAAAATTAAACTTACGCTGACTTTCCTGAGCGGGTAATGTGTGAAAGAGCCCAATAACCTGGCAGGGGATGTTTTGTAACACGCATGTCCTAGTCCACGGTTTTAGTACATGATTGAATAATGACTGAGTGTTTTAATGTTTTTACATTCTACTTAATTCTACAGAATTTATACAACAGGAAGTGGCTGGGTTCTGCGCTACAGCTGTTTAATACAAGGCAAGTGCATTGTTCCACTGGAAATGAATTACCTTCCGGTGTACCAAAGCACTTTGACAGTGTAGATGTGATCAAGGCGTGACCTCTGAGGGAGTTTGTAACTCCTACATTGACAATGTAGAGGAGATCCCATCCCATGTTCCCTCTTGCTCCTGGCCTTCTCTGTGATGACGAGGTCAAAGTCAGGAGGGAGAGTAATTAGTATTGTTGTCCCACTGAAATTCGTTATTCCCCCCCAACCATTGTGGCAGTACTGAACCCATTCTATAGGAACTTTCAGTCAATGTAGTGGCATCACCTGGGAAAAAAATGTGATTTTTAACAAGCTTGTGTGTGCAACTATTACCATACAATATTAGCAACATACATCTCATTCAACCATTGCCAACCAGGGTCGTTTTGAAGGAACTTTTAGGAAAAAAACAACAATTCTAGCAGAGTATCAGCTTGTTTCTTTTCAAGGCAGAGGCATATAATTAATGTTACCTGGGCACAGTGGGCACCACCCCAGGTCTGTTCTGCAGCTCTAGCGCCCCCCTCTGGTAGAGAGGAGAGGTGGCAGCCAGGAAGCCCAGAGTGATCCATTGTGGATGAGGTCACGACCCGGGTTCCAGGCCTGGTTGTTCCACAGACACCTGTCACACATCAGCTGGAATAAAGAGAGCAGTGGGGGGTGGGTGAGGGCAAAGGTCAAAATTAGCTTGAGTGGAATGTACCACTTCCTGTTCCACCTGATTTTTCCGTGATTTACCCAGGGGTGTAGAATTAAGGGGGGACGGGGGGGTCATGACCTACCTAATATTACAGACAGGTCAATGTGACACCCCTGGAAAAGAGTGAAAATCCTAGGATCCAGTGACGCTGACCCAGTAGACAATACAAACATACGCTGTTGGATTTAACTAACCTAAAGAAGGGCCTTCTGACATGCAGAACATAGAACAATGTGTGAAGGAGCCCAATAACCTGGCGGGGGATGTTTTGTAGTACGTTTCAGTTTCAAGTTTCAAGAGTTCATTTATCAAATGCACAGCGTCATCCCAGCGTCATCCTGCACAATGAAATTCTTGTGACATTGCATCCGACAACTACGTAGTGAGTTGTCGCATGTCCTAGTCTACGGTTTTAGAAGATGTGACAAAAATTACAAATTGGATAACACATAATAGTGTACAAAAGGGAATGAAAAGTTATGAGACACTATTTCTGAATGATTTGAATAATGATTGAGATCTGGGTGTTTTAAAGTTTTTACTTTCTACTTAATTCTACAGAATTAAGAAAACAGGAAGTTGCTGGGTTCTGCGCTACAGCTGTTTAATACAAGGCAAGTGCATTGTTCCACTGGAAATTTATTACCTTCCGGTGTACCAAAGCACATTGACAGTATACATGTGATCAAGGCGTGACCTCTGAGGAAGTTTGTAACTCCTACACTGACAGTACAGTGTTTAAGCAATTATAAAACTTTAGAACTATTTTGCATACACATATTAACTTATGTGGGGTTTTCTAGAAATTGTCAATGAAGCTGAAAATGTATAACAGTGATAGTGACTGAAGGTGGAAGAAGAAGCGAGACAGGAATTTTTTTTAGAGAGAATAAACAAAACAGACCAGACCCATCTCCTATCAAATTAGTGCAACATTGTTTTATTTTTTTAATGCCACATTGCCACAATTGTTACTTTATTTTAGAAAAACTTGCAACCATGGGGGAGACTGGGGTTCCTTATTTGTTCTACCAGACCATGACATTTGAAGGGTTCAGACAGGGATGGAAGACTGGGGTTCCTTATTTGTTCTACCAGACCATGACATCTGAAGTGTTCTTACTGGGATGGAAGACTGGGGTTCCTTATTTGTTCTACCAGACCATGACATCTGAAGGGTTCTTACTGGGATGGAAGACTGGGGTTCCTTATTTGTTCTACCAGACCATGACATCTGAAGGGTTCTTACTGGGATGGAAGAATGGGGTTCCTTATTTGTTCTACCAGACCATGACGTCTGAAGGGTTCTTACCGAGATGGAAGACTGGGGTTCCTTATTTGTTCTACCAGACCATGACATCTGAAGGGTTCTTACTGGGATGGAAGACTGGGGTATCTTATTTGTAAGGTACCCCGTTGTCATAGAGACAACCCAGCAGACAAGAACTGAAATTATTTTTCCATGTAAAATTATTGTTTGACAGAATAAATGTTTCATAGACCTTAGTCAATTCAATTCATTAATGCAAATGCTTATGTCAATTAATTTAAAGATCAGGAAGGTATAAAACTGTAAATAAATGTCTCATAGACTAGTTGTTGACATAATAGAGAAAAAAGGGAAGATTCACAGAAGAGACTGTGGTTAACACTTCACGTCAAAGGAAGTCCACACTGAGCATGTGACAGTTGTGATTAGGTGGTCATGTTTTACATACCTTTGAGGGACTAAAAGTCAGGGTTAGGCATTAGGGCTAGGTTATGTTTAGGCTTTACGGGTTAGGTTAAGTGTTAGGTATAACAGCTAGGTTAAGTTTAGGCATTACGAGTTAGGTTTAGGGTAAGGCATTAGGGTGAGGTTAAGTTTAGGTTTTTTGGTTAGGGTTAAGCTTTAGGGTTTGGTTTAGGGAACATGACATTTTTGTTTTTGCGTCCCCATAAGGTTAATAATACTGGACTGTGAGTGTGAGTGTGTGTGTGTGTGTGTGCTGTGCGTGGTGGGTTCGAGGAGGTCTTAGCACCTAAACCCAGAGTGAATGCTCTCATAGTGACATCAGTCCTGAAAGATGAAGCATCTTCTGGTCTGTCTTCTCTCCTCTCTCTGGTCGATCTCTTCTTGGGGTGAGTTAGAAAACATAAAGTTACAGACTTATTGGAACCATCATCATCTTAGATATAACCAACATCTTGTTGCCTTATTGGGCAAAGACATTAATCCAATTACCTTTTATGTTCTATTGGTCTGTTAACATGTAGTGTGTCACTATGGTTAATACTGTACATGTTTTATGTAGAGGCTTGTAGAATTCATAAAAACAAGTATTATACCTGGTGTTATAATATGGAATTATAATATGGTATTATACCTGGTGTTATAATATGGTATTACAACCCGGTTTCCAAAAAAGTTGGGACACAGCTTAAAAAGTAAATAAAAACAGAATGCAATGATGTGCAAATCATTTAAACCCTATATTCAATAGAAAATAGTACAAAGACAACATATCAAATGCGGAAACTGAGACATTTTATTGTTTCTTGAAAAATGTATTCCCACGTTGAATTTGATGCTAGCAACATGTTTCAAAAAAGTTGATGCCAGCAACGTTTCAAAAACGACATAGGCAACAAAAGACTGGAGAAGTTGTATAATGCTTAAAAACTAAACCTGGTAGAATATCACACAACTAATTAGGACAATTATCAACAGTTCAGTAACATGACTGGGTATTAAAAGATAATTCCAGAGAGGACGGGTCTTTCAGAATTGAGGATGGGAGGGGTTCACCACTCTGTGAAAGATACAGTGCAACAATTTAAGAATAACATTTCTCACCGTAAAATTGCAAAGAGTTTGGGGATCTCATTATCTACAGTACAAAATATCATTAAAAGATTGAGAGAATCCGGAGAAATCTCTGTACACAAGGGACAAGGCCGAAAACCAGTATTGGATGGCTGTGATATTCAGGCCCTCAGGCAGCACTGCATTAAAAACAGATACGGTTCTGTAGTGGAAATCACTGCATGGGCTCAGGAACACTTCCAAAAACCATTGTCTTTGAACACAGTATGTCGCTGCATCCACAAATGCAGGTTAAAGCTCAACCACGCAAATAAGAAAACATATAAACAAGATCCAGAAATGCTGTCGCCTTCTTTGGGCCTGAGCTCATTTAAGATGGACTGAGGTGAAGTGGAAAACTGTCCCGTGGTCTGATGAATCAAAATTAGATTTTTGGGGGGGAATCATGTGGTAAACATCCCCTTGTCCCAACTTTTTGAAACGTGTTGCTGACATCAAATTCAAAATGAGCATTTATTTTTTTTAAACAAAAAAGTCTCAGTTTTAACATTTGATTAGTTGTCTTTGTACTATTTTCAGTTAAATATAGGGATAAAAGATTTGCATATCATTGCATTCTGTTTTTATTTGCATTTTACACCGCAGCCCTTTTTTGGAAATGGGGTTGTAAAATATGGTATTAAAATATGATTTTATAATATAATATGATATAATATAATATAATATGATATCAAAATATTGTGTCATAACATTGTATTTTAGCTGGTATTATAATATGGTATTATACCTGGTATTATAATATGGTATTATAAAATGATATTTTAGCTGGTATTATAATATGATATTTTACCTGGTATAATAATATGGTATTATACCAGGTGTTATGGTATTATAATAAGGTGTTATAAAATGGTATTTTACCTGGTATTATAATATGATATTATAACTGTTATTTTAATATGGTTTTATACCTGATAAAATAATGCGATATTATACCTAGCATTACAATATAGTATTATAAAATGGTATTATACCTGGTATTATAATATGGTATTATAATAATGTATTATTCCAGGATTGATAATATGGTATTATACCTGGTATTATAATATGGTATTATAATAATGTATTATTCCAGGATTGATAATATGGTTTTATACCTGGTATTATAATATGGTATTATATCTGATATAATAATATGGTATAATAATATGGTATTACACCTGGTATTATAATATGGTATTATAATAATGTATTATACCTGGTATTAAAATATGGTATTATAATATGGTCTTATATATCTGGTATTACCATATGGTATTATAATAATGTATTATACCTGGTATTAAAATATGGCAATATATTGTGGTATTATATCTGGTATTATAATATGTATACATAAATCATCTAATGCAAACCATTCTCTCTAGCCATTTGTTCGTGTTTAACTAGCGTTGTTTTCTCTGTCTCTCCACAGGTATAACAAACACAGACTTAGTGGTGATCCAGTCTCCTCATTATGTGACAGTGACTGAGGGGGAAACTGTTCAGATCCAGTGCTGCTGGAATAAAAATCTGACAAGAGTCACAGTTAATTGGCAGAGCAATGT
>JACXGI010019904.1:0-11629 GCA_016801175.1 Esox masquinongy | reverse complement strand
TTGCCACGTCAAGATGTGCCATGCTAATAGACTCCTACCCAAAAAGACTGAGTGCTGTAATAAAATCAAAAGGTGCTTCAACAAAGTATTAGTTTAAGGGTGTGCACACTTATGCAACCAGGTTATTGTGAGTTTTTTATTTTTCATTTTTCCCCCTCAAAGATTTCAGTTTGTTTTTCAATTGAATTGTTCACATTATAGGTAACATTAAAGGTGGAAAAAGTTCTGACATGATTTATCTTTGTCTCATTCTTTTACATCACAAGAACCTGGCATTTTAACAGGGGTGTGTAGACTTTTTATATCCACTGTATACTGTGCCAACCCAGGAGTCAGGGGAATGCCTTTAAGCCAACACATTTGGGTTGTAGGCACAACACAATGTAAATATGGAGGCAAACAGCTGCATACAAGACATTGTCCCTTATCCAACATATTCAACTACACCCCAAAATGGCTTCCGCCTTCCTACAACCCTGCCCAATCTCACCACAGCCTCATCTCAAGCACTCCAGGGTGTCGACAATGGAAACTAAGAAGTGTCATTCGGATAGTTTGGTCAGACCTGGGCCGGAACTGAGACCCGGCCCAGAGCGGAGTAAAGCCACTCGTTCCTAATTGCCAGAAGGAAGGAAGTGAATAAATGCTTGTGAATGGTAGGGCAGGGAGGGCAGGGACCTGCTGTGTGAATGGCAGGAAGGGGAGAACGAGCCTTGTGAGCCAAGTTTTAATGAAGAGGCCCTCAACACCTACCCGTCACTACTCTTCAAGGCCTGTGGATCACTTTCATTAGGCACCAGTTGGAGGAGAACATACTGAAACAGGCAATGATTCACTAAAATCCTCCAATAAGAAGTGCATGTTTTTTATATCTGTTGCAAATGTTTCGCTAATGTGCACTCTCATGAATAGAAACCAGCGCCTTCGTTTTCAACAGTGTGACAGGAAGATGTGGGCTACATTCAGAGCCCTTGGTCAGGGTTGCATTCCTCTAAGCAATATTGATTGTACCGGGTCTATAAGAGTACCAGCCTTATCTCTTGCTATGAATAATGGATACATGTATTTCTTTCTACAAGGTCGTTTTACACTTTCTGTGATTTTTTTCCTGATATGGTAGTAATTCTTCTCAACCAGAGGACTACTATATATAATACAGTATATTGAGAAGAAACATTGGAGTATTGTATATTAATTAAATTTGATATCCAAGTGTCCCTTAAACTGCAGTTCGTAGTTCTGGCCACTAGTTGTAAATGTGGCACGGTCGAGCTAAAAAGGGTCCCTGGAAATTGTGTGTTCTGTCATGTACAGCAGCTCTCAAAAGAACTCACCCCCCTTGGACTTTCCCACATTTCATTGGGTTACAACATTAAATCAAATCTAATTTGGAATTTCTGCCACTGATCAACACACAATAAGTTCATAATGTCAAATAAAAATAATAAAAATAAAATCTGCAAATTGTTCTAAATTAATTACAAAACAGAAAATAATTTAAATTGATGTGTAAGTATTTGGTCAAAGCACCTTCGGCAGGAATTATAGCCATGTGCCTGGATAAGTCTCTACCAGCTTTGCACATCTGGACACAGCAATTTTTGACCATTCTTCTTAGTAAAAACCCAGCTCAAAGAAGAAGACTTGAGAGTTGCCAAAAACCTCTTGGTGGCCTCCCTGACTAGTGCCCTTCTCACCCAGATGCTCAGTTGTTCCCTATTTTCGCAATTTCTTAATAATGGTCTCTACTGTGCTGCGGGGATATATATTCTTATATTCTAGTCCTGATTGCTTTAGCAGAACCTTATTCCGGATTTTCTTTGAATGTTCCTTCATCTTTATGAGGTACAGTAACAGTGAAAGGTTTTGACACTCCTACTCTTCAAGGGTATTTCTTTAGTTTTACTATTTTCTATATTGTAGTATAATAGTGAGGATATCAAAACTATGAAATAACATACATGGTATCATGGAGTAACCAAAAAAGTGTTAAACAGATTAACATACTGTACATTTCATATAAGTTGCCACCCTTTGCCTTTGGTGACAGCTTTGCACACTCTTTGCATTCTCTCAACCAGCATCACAAGGTAGTCACCTAGAATGCTTTTTAATTAACAGATGTGCCTTGTTAAAAATTATGTGTGGAATTTTCTTTTCTTTTCCTAGACTTCACCTCTAATAAATATTTGACTATTAGAACATTTCAATGCATTCCTTTAACTCAATCAGTAGTAGTGTCAACAACAGGGAGTAATAGCGTGTTTTGGGGTATTGCAAGTCAGTCATGCCAAATCTATGGCCGCTTGAACACAACAAAGAGATACTACAGCCAAAAAGATGTATTGACTGTTGTCTAAAGGGACATTGGCATTAGGATAACATAGCTAAAGCACCAGCCAGTGTCTACTATAAACACAGAGAAGCATTTATTTCAATCTCCCAGTGCCTTTATGGTGCAGACTGAGTGGTATAAAAAGCACTCAGGGGCCCATTTGTTCTGCCATCGACATCCCTGTCCGGTGCAGCCCTGGCCAGCCACCTGCAGGGTATAAATCAAGCATCAGTGAGGCCCTCAACCTCCTGCCGGACCTGCCCTGCACCCTGTCAGCTGCTGGGAGGCTTTCTTCTACCCATCCCCCAAGTCCTGTCCCAGCCTAGTACCAGCCAGGGTTCCAGTTTCACCAAGGGCATAGGAGATATGCTTTGATATAGGAGAGTTGAAGAAGGATGGTGGGTGGGTGGGTGGGTGGGGGGGTTTAGGATAAGAAATAGGGAGATGGAAAGGTGGTGCTTCTTCTATCGAGAAACTATGCCTGTGGATCCAGACTTGTTTTTCTTTCCATTTTCAAATGGTTTGAGGGGTTTAATTGACCCTTCTTGTGGTGCCAGATGGAAGTTGAGCTGCACTTTTAAGTAATTCAGTCTGTTCATCTGGGTACACATGCTCAATCAAGCTCAACTGAAGTATTTTGAAAGAAAACAAATACTTTGAAGCAAGGTGATGGATGTGTCTGAGGGAGGGAGAGGAGTGACTGGGGAAACCCTCATCCACAATGGCAACATGGCAGAAATAGGTAGGCTGATTGTTGCCTCTAAGCTAGTCAAGTCCAATAGACTTTAGTCTGGGAACAGTGTGTACTTGTTTTCTTGATTGTGCAAATGTGTAACTAAGTGTAATCTTGCAATTGGTCCAGGTCGTCATTGAAAATGGGAATTGGTTCTCAATATGTTTTCCTGGTTAAATAACTTTGAAATTAAATTAAAATAAACAAATCCAGTGAGCTACTATTTACAATAGCCAATATGCACTCTGATCAAAAGAAGTGCACTAAATAGGCAAGAATATGGAGATTGTTTTCCATGCGTTTTTTATGCATCTATGATACTGTACAGTGTGTGGGTTGCTATCCTTCTCTTTAAACATTCAAACCTCTATTCGCTCAAGTATTTAGGCTATTCTGTTAATATTTTGTAGGGTCACTGATTGGAATGAATGGATGTTTGAATCTGTTTGAAATAAGAAAATTAAGGTGTGTAGATAAACATGCATGCACACACACATATGCACAAATACACACACATTACAGTCCCTGTACATTCTCTGTCCTAACAAATACCTGGCAGTTCACAAGGTTTGGATGATGTTAATGCTGCTCTTGGGCTGTTTATTTCAACATTCTCAGGGCTGCTTTTTCCCACGCAGATGTGACAAGCCTCAGAAATAGACTCAATGGCCAGAAGGAGCTCTCTCACTGTCTCTCTCTCTGTCTCTCTCTCTCTCTCTCTACACACACATTCACACATTCCCCTAAAGACAAGTCCAAATTCACACATTCCCCTAAAGACAAGTCCAGACATGTCAGGACACATACACTCCACCACAGTTTCTCACAGAGGTGTGCTGTAGATGTGTGTGTTTCTAGATGCGTGTATCTGCGAGCCAATATTGTATGTATGTATGTTCTTGCATGTTTATTGATGTGTGAAAACTTAGTGTCTTTTTATGTGTTCTCTGTGTTGTCCATTAGAAAACTCAGTCCTGTTGAAAGTGTATAATAAGTGGGCAATTATCCTGAACACAAAGAAGTCAAGATCAACAATTCCAGCGCAGTAGGATGCGTCCAGCCAAGGCATCGGGTATGAGTGAAAGGCTGAGATGCTGCTGACTTTGGGGAAGTCTACACAACACTGACATAAGAACGAAGTTGGTTAACCTGAGAGATTAGAAGGACAGAAACTACAGAAATTAAAATATAACAGGCAAATATACAGAAAAATAAACTATGTTTCAGAAACAGTGTGAAGGAATGGATTAGAGTTAGTGTTTGCGTGCGTGTAGGCAGGGTATTCAAGGGACAGACACACTGTGAGGAGTTGGCACATAGCCACTTTGTCACAATGAATGCATACATTTCCCTACTTTACGCTACTGGCCCTATATGATGTCTAATTAATTAAATGCATGATGTGTATCTACTGTACATTGCTACCCACATTCACATTTTAAAGTCAACACATTAAAACATTTGTGTGACTGACAAACCAATTCAGGGGTCCTGACACTGTGGACTAAAGAAGGCCGGATGTATGCATCAGCTATCCTTTTAAACAGTGAGTGCCCAAGTCTTTTCAGATAGGCACAAAAACCTTTAGTTTTTCCCACCACCCCCCTCCATTCTCAGTCATGGTCAAGGTCTGGGGAAACACAACCTGCATACACCAGACCAAGATGATGGCCAGATCTCTGGTGAGCTCTTAGTGGATTTTTGATGTTTCAGTTTTCCACTATGTCTTTTGCAAACAGAAAAGGTAGTCAAAGGAAGTGAACACAGGACTGGGGTCCAAAACAGAGAGGTAGAAATAGATAGAGAGAATGGGTGAATGGTGAGAAAGAGAGAGAAAAAGATAGAGGCAACCAGCATCAGAGACTTGTCTCAAATGGTATCCTCTTCCCCATGGGCCACGGTTAAAAGTAGTGCACTAGGTAGGGAATAGAGTGTCATTTGGGATTCAGTTAGGAGTAAAAAGAATGTGGTTGGTACTGCTTCTCCACTGTGTAGCCTGCAGGCCCAGGGACTTTCAAAGGAACACATTCACAAGGAGGGGGTTTATCTGATTCTCAAAGCAATCTCTTCCAGCCCGGTCCTTTCAACCATGCACAAGCAAGGCAAATCCTGGGATTTCCTCGTAAGGAATTCATGAATTAAAATCCTCAATCGGGCCCCTTATTATTAAATGGTTTGAGTGGGAAAAGACAACTACAAGGATTTATATTGTGCTTAAATCTAAAACCAAATCAACAGCTGTATAAAAATATGTAAACATTAATTAAACTGGTGGATATCGATAAAAATCAAACGTACACAGCATAAGACATCTTTAAAACTTCTTTGAAACATCTTTGAAGCCAATTTATTTCAAGATCGTAAACAAAGGCATACAACAGCAAACACAATTAAAAAAGACAGAGTACCTCTTGCATTTATTTCATGAAAGTGTACCAATGACAAGTTAAGTCGAAACTGTAAATACCAGATTAAACTTAACACCCTCAGCACGAAGCTTATACATAAATAGCTGTTCATCCACCAATTGGCTCATTCATTATGTATTCTCTTTCAATTCAACCAGCAAAGTGAGAGTTAATGATTTGAAATCCCAGGGGAATCTTTGGTTCCGTTTTTCAGGGATGGTAGAGGGCCCTGTCTGTCCCTCAGGGGGTAATATTACGGTTCACCTTCTCTTTCAACCAACCTACAAGTTAAAGGTCAAAAAAGCCTTGACCCTCTGTTGGTTCAGTGTTCTTAAACTTTGCCCCTCCTCTCCTCTCCCTCGGTTTTGCCTTTTTCTGTCAAACTGTCAGTCTTCAAGTCCAAAGTGGGTTTATCTTCAAGGTGAGGAAGTGAAAGGAATGAGACAAAATACCAGGAGCTGCTTTATTCAGTGCTTCTGACCCAAGAAGATAACCACTAACCATCAAATGCATTATAGGATAGTAATCCTGTCACACACCTTTAATTCATGCAACAATAAAAGATTAATGGCTGTCACATATGACCTCCAACCAGGTTAATAGAATTACATCACATTTACATTTTAGTAATTTTAGCAGACACAATAATCTAGAGTGAAATACAGTCAGTATATTTAACTAAAGATAGCTAGCGTGGGCAATCACACAAAACAGTCAAAGAGCGTGATTAGACAACCACAACTGTGCTTCATTTAAATAATTTTTATGTAGTATGTAAATACTATATTGTATTCAAGGACCAAACTTCATACGTCAACACTCTTTCCACTTCAACACACTGAGCGAGACATCGTCTTCAGACCTCAGCGCCCACTGTGAGAATCTGTTGGAAAAGTGTACCACGTAACCTCTGGAAGGCTGTGTGCGCCAACTACGATTTTCACATGTTTACTCTGTAAAAAAAATATTTCTGATGCATATCTAGTTTCGGTCATCTAGATTAAACAATAGTAGTGTGATAAGGCTCATAGCAAGTACACATTTAGTTAATAAAATATGACCTTGTAAATATTTTGTTAGTGGAGAATGATAGGGCATCAGTGCTGTTACCACACAAAGGCATACATGGTGCACCTGTGATTCTTGTTTCTAGATCTTTGTTTCATGAGATAATTATAAATGGTAATATACACTCTAAAAAGAAAAGATTCCTGGAGGATTGTTTAGGAATTCTTCAAATTAATACCATGGTGGATCCCCTACAAGTTCTTAAAAAACAATCAAAGAACACCCTTTTATTAGTTCCCCAAGAAAACCTTTAAAGAACCTTCTTTTTGGGGTTGATTTTGAGCGGGTAGGTTCTTCAAATGGCTCTTTGAGGAATCATTTAAATGACTTCCCCACAGTCTTTCAAAGTGTTCCTTAAAAAACGTATATGGCTTTCCCAACCTTTTAAATATAAACAGCTCCTAACAGAATCTCCAAGAGCCTTTTCTTTATAAAGTTTAGGATATCTCTTCTTGATTCACACGCCACTGCAACCTAATGGCCTAGCTGTAATCAAACATAGGGTTAGGGTCAATTCAAATTCAAAGGCTGTCATTGAATCAGGAACTGGTGTGAAATTTATATGCTTTTGAAATAAATACCTTCTACTTGTAAAAAAGTAATTGTAAGAAAAGCTCAATTTCAATCAATTATTAAATGGTCCTTTCAGTTTCTGAATTGCCTTAAATTCCAATAGATCCCAGGCCAATCTAGTGGTAGTTTCATGAGCTTATCTTTTACAGCCTCCGAAACCAACAGTTATTATAGAGCAGTCACCTTCAAGCCTCAGGGAGGTGGTAATTAAGCTGGCCTAGCTGGAAGGCAGGTAGTCTGGAAGTGATTAGGAGTCCGCCCTCAGACAGCCCTCCACGCTCCCCTGTGGTCTGGTGTGTCTTCCACAGAGAGCCAGGGTTTGCTGGGACAACACCCTGATCTGGAGGCGCTTCCCAGGTCTGTTTCCATGGTGTTTACCAAAATAGGAGCCTGCGGATACTTTTCCAACCAGAGATTATTTTTTTAGTTGATTTAACCTTTATTTATTTATGCAGGTTTTATCTGATTGGGATAAAATCTATTTTTCAAGAGAGACCTGTTCAAAATAATATCGCAGTGGGTGAGTAGGGGCATAATCCCAAGAGACAGGGAGTAAATATCGATAAGGAGAGTGAGTGAGTGCATGTCTGAGAAAGGGAGTGACAGAGCAAATGACTGGGACAGATGGGGGAGGGGGGAGAAAGAGCAAAAAAGGAGAGATGAGACAAGGATAGAGTTAAGAGGAAGCGAGTCAGAGATGGTGAGACTGGAGCCGACAATTACCCGGCTGCCTTGGTGACACACAGGAACCCTTAGCAGCATTCCCATCTTTTCCTGTTCTTTTCGGAAAAAAGCTTCTGCATCCGGAGAAGGGAGAGTCTCCTGCCAACGTCACAACAACAATCACGCCGCCTATAGAGCCTTCCTGCTTCCCAGCCATGTCACATGTGACTGGAATTTTCCATTGCAATCACAAGAATTTAAGGCTAGTTGTTTTTACGTGATAGGGTATTCTGAAGCTTTTACACAACAAGATGTATCTGATCCCTTTGGAATTGTGGACTTTCTGATTAAATCGAGGTTTCAATGAAATGTGCAGTCGACCATTTTGAACGCATCCTCTGTCATTACCATCTGACGTCAACTGCACTTTGTCGCTGTGTGGTTTGGGCTTGGTTGGAAACAGGCAGGGGTGAGAGTCAAAAGAATTGGCACGGGTGGAGTGTCACCACAGAGGGAAACACACACCCATGTTGTGTGTGTGGGTGTCTGTCTCACTCTCCATGGTGACTCAATAAGAGGGTGGGTGGGTGGGTGACAGGACACAGGAGTCATGGAAGGCTGGTGGCCAGGTCAGAGTATCAAATGTTTTTTAATCAGAACACAGAGGCTACAGCACCGACTAACTTCCACAGTATGACATTCCTGCGGAGGAACATCGCTGAGTCAGAGTATGACAAAGCTGCAATTCCACTCTAACCCATTCTAACCAACCCAGGCTCTGTTGTCGCTCAGCTGCAATGCCAGTGTTATGGGTTTGATTCACATGAGGGACCAGCATGGAAAACCCCCATTCTGTTAAATCACTAAAATGTAACTTTCTCCAACATAGGATGCAGTACAGACTTGGGGGGTCCACAGGCTGTGGGTTTAGTTCCTATAGAAATCATGTAAAAACATGTGAACATGTTCTGAATGGTTTAGCATTGGGAAGCTAGGAAGTGCTGCATTAAATAAATCCACTGGCTGCCTAATTCTAACCAATTGTCCTGATTTCCATTTTATTACAGTTCATCAGATGAGAGCAACTTGGTTTGGAATAATGAGCCAATAATCAGCTCCTTGGGGAAGGACATATGTGTGTGTGTGTGTGTGTCTGTGTGTGTGCACGCCGGTCAGTTGAGGCATACCAATGTAGCCAAGCCTGAAATTCTCCCATCCTCCTTATCATTAAGAACAGGGGAAATGTTTTTACATAAACAGGGATTTTAACAAAACGCTGCATGGGCCTTTTTATGGGTCCACTGCATAGCCGAGGCTAAAGCAGCATGACGAACAACTATTCACAGCCCGTATCAGTCATACGGCAATGGTAAAGCCCCCTCAATGGCCTGTCATATTTGATCTTGTCCACAGACTAATATTTGTTTAATAGCCTATTTAGAGTACAACAAATGTTTTGACAAAGGTTTCACTTAAATAATGTTAACATGAAATACAAATTAAATTTTCGATTGTGCCTTGGCTCGACTCTTGACCTGAAAGCATATGAACTCACATGTTTTTTACCTGGTGACCACAACATGAGGCTAACAAGTGCTGCTGCTGGTGATTGTAGTGCCAGTGTGAGATGTTGCTTCCCAAAAACAAAATGTTTTTTGGATCTGAAAGGACCTACAGAACCAGACAGATCTGCCCTACGTCAATGCTCATTCCACTTCAATACATATCAAACCGAGACACTTGGGGTTTGTCTTACTTCAGATTGCTAATTTATCTTACGCCGTGTTTTGTTGACCACCTATAGTACGGCTAGCGCTTAGCTTTTAGCCATTGGCCTTGCTCAGTCGCTAGTTGCTAATCATGACTGTTAGAAATCAGACGTTTCGTAAAGTGGTTGAAATAATGATCGCGTACACGGTTGTCAAGGGAGAGAGTAATAAAATTATTTATTGCAGCATTTGATAGTCTATTGTTCATGAAGTTACAGACTCGTTACTCGGTCTTACAAACTCGATCTCATCTAACTCAATCTCAAAGAAACTTCCGGTCGTACCTCTGCTTTATAGACATTGCAACCTGGAATACACATCACAGTACTATAAGCCCATTGGCTAATTACTGTTGTGCTTTGAATGAACGTGACTTCCTGTGTACAGGTTCTGTTGTAAACTAAACATACACTTCAACACGATCTCTGAGCAAATCAGAAAATTGTAGTAAAAGTCAACGAGGGAGTCAGCCATCGAGGTGGACTTTGAGTTTCTGGAGCATGCACAACATTTATCTTCTACATAAGGTTTGCTTCTGAGAACGGCCAGTGTGAATGCACTGATCGCTAATTGGGACTTGTCTTGCTCTGGTGCCTGAGCGCCAACCAAGTGCCTATATGTGCACAACCAGAACTCAATGGCCACAGGGAGTACCTGCGGGAAAATTGACATGCGACAATTGACTTTGTCTTGTTCATCTAAATAAAACTGTTGTAGTGTAAAAACGCTCTTAGATATGTCAAGGTCCAGATAATTTCACCCACACAATAACCCAGGGATAATTCTGTGTGTCACCAAGCAGACTGGTGTAGTAAAGAACAAACCTGCTGTGCTCCCAGTTCCTTTAAGCTGTTAAGATACTGTATACCAGAGAGATCGGCTCAAGAAGAAATCAAAAGCCAATAGCAGTAGACGTGTTATTGATCTGCATTTCTTTAAAGCTAATAGTAAATATTGGAGAGCAAATGAATGACATTAGTGGTGGAAATTGAAGTGGATTTCAAGAATGACTATTGGCTCACAAGCGAAACACTTTCTTAAAGTCACAACCAGCAAATGGCTTAAGATGTCAAGCCATAAGAAACGTGCTTTATGTTGTAATCGGCAGTAATTGCTTTGTCGATTGTGCTTTGTCAAAACATTATCTCTCTCTTTGACCAGCACCTTTTTCTGACTTAAGTTTAAATTAGTTGCAGAAATACATACAGAGGCCAAGATTGCTTTTCTAACATTATCACAACTAAAGATATACTGTAATTATAGACATGTCCATGTCAGATTTTGACAAAATGTAATATTCTTTTCCACAACATGATGAAACGCACCACCCCCGGTGAAAAGGTCCAGCCAGGTCGTTTGATGGGCATAATATGGACGCTTCAAGTACGAAATGTAGGCGATGTGATATCTTTTCAGACAGTTTCTTACCAAAAGTTATTTATGAAACCATGACTGGATAAGAGAGCAGCATGCAATGCAACTGCAAGCGAATCACAGATATATCTCAGAAATATTGAAAACTGTAGTATGCACATTTTCATCAATTAAAGTGTTACGGTTATGGTTAGGGAAAAACTTAATGTTAGGGAAAACACAAGGATTAATGTTAAGCTTGGTGTTAGTAGTTTGTTAATTGAAATGGTATTGATAGTCTGCAGATAGTCTGCAAATAGTCTGTAATACATCTACAGGTTGACTATCCAAATAAAGTGCATTTACAGTGGATATAAAAAGTCTACACACCCCTGTTAAAATGCCAGGTTTTTGTGATGTAAAAAAATGAGACAAAGAAATCATGTCAGAACTTTTCCACCTTTAATGTGACCTATAACGTGAACAATTCAATTAAAAAACAAACTGAAATCTTTGAGGGGGAAAAATAAAAACTCACAATAACCTGGTTGCATAAGTGTGCACACCCTTAAACTAATACTTTGTTGAAGCACCTTTTGATTTTATTACAGCACTCAGTCTTTTTGGGTAGGAGTCTATTAGCATGGCACATCTTGACGTGGCAATATTTGCCCACTCTTCTTTGCAAAAGCGCTCCAAATCCGTCAGATTGCGAGGACATCTCCTG
>JACXGI010019903.1:0-11678 GCA_016801175.1 Esox masquinongy | reverse complement strand
TAACTGGCAACATTTCTGTTAGCTCTCTGACCGATGTGTCAGCCATGGTTAGGTTTTCAGTCTTTGCCATTCTGATATGCTTGGTTATGTCGTCCCCAATCAAGGTAGTATCTGGCTTATCAGATGTGGAGTTAGCAAAGTTTCTTCTTTCCCTCGTCCTATCAGTGGTTTTAGGGCTATTTCTTGGATTTTGGTTAGCTAGTGTTGTGGTTAGCTTCCCTAGGTTCATTTACACACATTTCGTTCCGAGTCAGTGGTTCGTACCTTACTTATTTCTGTGGTTCTCTAGGCAGAGCAGAATTCAGTTGGTGGTACAGTAATAAAGTAGAGCCACTGCTGGCCTTAACCACTAAACCAACCTAGGCCAGTCTGGATACCTGGCAACAAAAAAATCTTGGGAGTACTATTGCTTTCAAATTCACTATAATGAAAGGGAGATCATCTCAGAAACCATAATGCCAATATCTTTCAGACAACTTTTGTAAACTCTATATGATCTCCAAGGTCCTGAGTAATTTGAGATTAATGGCATCCTGTACTTGGATTGAATAATGTCTTAATTTTGTATGTGTACACTGTAATGAGAGGAACGCCCCTAAGTGGTGAGTCGGGAACTCTCTCAGGCTTCTCAGTCTCCAACAAGCAAACTTTTTCTGCATGCTAACATCAACACACACTTACCTGCAGTATATTTCAATCCTAATTCAGTGACTCACTCTTTACCAAGGTCAGTGCTCAGTCTACTGATCCACCATGACCTGGAGCAGTTTCTCAACCCTGCTCCTGGGCGCCCCCCTGCCCTGCATGTTTTAGAAATCTCCCTGCTCTGTCACACCTGATTCAAATGATCAGCTCATTATCAAGTCCTTCGTGAGTTACATCAGTTATGTTAGGGCAGGGAGAGATCTAAAACATGCAGGGCAGCATCCAGGAGCAAGGTTGAGAAACACTGACCTAGAGATTTTTTTTCTGACCAGCTACACTGTTTTTATCTATTATCCTACATTAACCATGTTAACCTTTAGAGCATATAGCATGCACTTTCATTCTATTTCTAACAAGTAATACCTCATCCGAAACAGATATGACAAACTTATCTGTTGTAGTGTTTTCTTTATTGTGACAATATTTACTTTACAAAAACATGTTAGACAATCACACAGCCTTTACAGAGTACTGGGTATACGGCATATTTTGATGGGCTTGAAAGGAGTGCGTTGTCTGCACATTAGCTCCCCTCTGGTCTCTGCCTACACATTGGAGAACTTAGGCAGCTGGTTTCCCAGAACAACCCGTCTCTCCACGCCGTCCTCTGTGATGGCTGCCAGACGGGCCACTCCCCCACTAGAACCGTCTCTCTCCATGGCCAGCGTCAGGGCTGTAGGGAGAAAGTGCTCAGGATTCATACAATCAGAATTGAATCATTTAGCAAAACTCTAATGCAGAGTGTGTCCGCAGGCATTGGTTCCACCCCAAGTGATTCAAATAATCAAGTCACTGCATAATGATGGTATTCAATTTTGAAGAGTGCTATAAGGTGTATTTCAATCAACTTGTTTATAATGCAGGGATCGAACAAAAGCCTGCGCACATTTCACCTCTCCAGGACTGGAATTGCCCACCACTGTGCTTGAAGGCCATTTTTTTGGCTTTACTCACCCTGTGTACAGAAGTGAAGGCATTCTTCCTTGGTCATCCCTGGCTTGTAGTTAGAATCCATGAAACCATAGATGTATGAGCTGCCGGACCCACCTACTGACACCGGTTGCCTCACTATCATCCCTCCCATCGGGACTGTGTACACCTGGGAAGGAGAATAAAGGTCACTGGACATTCTCTAAGACAGGAGGGTGGCATGTATGAACCAAGTACAGATGCTGGGAACTTACCTGTCCACCCTTTCTTTTATCCCAGCCAGCTACAATGATCCCAGCCATCAGCTCCTCCCTATATCTATAGCACATCTGCTTGAAGAGGTTGGCTGCCGTTTGCACAAGTGGTGGCTCATCCAGCTCAATACTGCAGCAGGACCAGAAAATGAAAGAGAGAAGTTGTCAGACAACAGTTTGAGTGGTAGACAGACACACTGTATGGTGGTGTGCCGAGCAGTTTACGTTGAAGCATTTATCAATGCAGAATTACTGTTTTCCCCTTGCCATGCAGCCCCGGGGTGTTACCTGTGAAAGCCCAGCTGATATGTCACCGCATCAGCAACAGCCTGTGTGTCAGCTGCAGAACCAGATCGGCAGCAGAAAATGTGGTCATGTATGGGAGTCAACTTGTCTGTAACTCGATTGGCAATGTAAGCACTATAAAGAGATGGAAAAGAGGGATTGTTGATTTAAGTCAGCTATGGTCATAGAACACAGCATGTTATGTAGAATGTCTGTAGAGTAATAGACCAACCTAATCAGCAAACTAAAATTGCTATTACCTTGGCCATGGAGCAGGTAAGAGACCTAAACTTGGTTTTATTAGCTTACCCTGTTGTTGTACGGGAGTCAGCGCCAATCACCACCCCTCCATCAAATTCCACCGCCATAATGGTTGTCTGCAATTAGACATGAATTAGATTTAGGTTAAAATGTTCCAAATTACATTAGCTTTGTAGAAGAGAGAGTGCTGCCAAGCTAAAAAATGTATGATCTGCCTAAGCTGTGCGGTGCAGTATTGACATAAGAGCTTTTGCAGTCTCATTGTAAGCTACTCTAAGCGTAGAAGACAAAGGGCCACGCAAATGTCCGTGTTAACCTGGCAAAACGCATTCAAACCTGAGTAAATTTAATAGTGCTACATGAAATGTTCTCACCCCAGTGCTAACTTCTTCTTGCGCCCATTCTGGTACCAAATCATTTGTACTAAAAGCACTTTCGGACCGGTTCGCCGACATGTACGCAGCCATCTTGAAGGTTGACAAGCCTTCTTCTTCGCTGGTTGAACAAAATCTTACGTGCTCTCCAGCGTCACCTGCCGGATTCTAAAAGTACAACCGCTTAAGGTGGTGAGCTTTGAATCCTGAATGCCGATTGGCTGATATACCACGGCTATAACATCACATCACATGTTTTTGCTCAGCGTCGGTAACCGGTTTATGATAGTGATAATGTATCTCAAAGTTTATTACCGATATACTACTGCTAAGCACTGTTTCCCCATGTGTTTTGCCGTAGAACAGCGACAACCATTGTATATTGGACACATTTCACACCCCGTCGTGCCTTATTGCTTAAATAATGTGTGTTCGATTTTCAGTATCTATTTTTCAAGCTAAATGCCTGACTTTCTTGAATTGTTCATTTATGGTTTATTAACATGATGAAAAGGCAATTGTCTTATAGTCTTAGTAATATTATTTGTGAAACACTAAAGCACTTTATGTTATTGGACTTGCTGCAGTTATTTATAATGAGGAGATTGTATTTTGCTCCAGAGCTTTTGGTATTGATTGGGTTGATGTTTAAAACATTTAGTGTGGTTCATGGGGAACTAGGAAAAAGCTTTGTGAGCATCAGTAGGGGTAATGGATAGATAGGGAATAATACTGTAACAAAACAGCACACTGGGGGAGATGGAGGTGACCATTAGTGCTCTGATTATTCATTTGGACTATTCATTTGTTGATTTCAATTTGATACATTACGTTTTCTCCATCAGAAAAGAAAATGGTCTGCGCCTGGTTGAATGTGACTGAATGCTACCATTTCTAAAGTGGTGTTGCTTTTACATTATGATGTGAAAGAACATTTAGGGGCAACACCAGATATGGCTTACATCTGCAGCTCTGTATTTTTAGGCTGTGAGACAGGGCAGAAGTGCCTCAGGCTACCCACAAATGTGATGGTGGTGCTTGTGTTGCATTGCAGATGGAGTCATCGTGTCCTCTGGCTGTTATGCTCCTGTGTCCTTCCAGGTCCACCCTATCTTAAAAAATCACATCTACTTTACTTATTGTGTGTTTGTGTTGGTATTCACACAAGAGCACCAGCCATTAATGTTTGTCTGGGATTATTAACAAGCCAAATTCTAACATCGCATTGCAATTATGCAACAGATAATTAAGAGTTAACCCACACCACTAGCGTAGATCACTATTTAAAGGGCAAATGATTTGGGATGATCCACTCACACGCATTCTGACATGCGTACATACATCATGTTTGAAGAAAGTCTGTAAATCATCCTCACAGATCTACCTCTTCCTCTGTGCAAATGTCTTGAGCCCCCAAAATTACATTATTTGTTGAAGTCTAACATGTATATTGTGAGTACGAGGCATCCATTGAAATGTTTTTCGACTGGACTCCTGAATAAATGAAAGGAGAATAAAGGCCAACCCATCAATTATGTTGTCAAGCAGCCAAGAGTAGACCCTGGTAATGCATATACCTTGACTCTCCTATTCTCTTCGTAACCATGGTTTCCAAGTGCCAATAGCTGATGAGAACCTTGGGCTCTGTAACGTTCATTTAGGAAGAAAGAGATTGGTGTTAGCCAGCTGTCATTGTGATTGAAGTGAATCAAAGGAGCACTTAGAGTGTGTTAATTCCAGATAATCGTCACTCTTCAGCACACACCATTAATAACACAGCATTAGTTCCTACTGCTGCCTCTTCTAGGCTAGCTGGTGGGCCTACACAACACAAACATATGCTAACTGGTGGGCCTACATAACACAGACATGCTAACTGGTGGACCTACACAACACAAACATATACTACCTGGTGGGCCTACATAACACAAACATATGCTAACTGGTGGGCCTACACAACACAGACATACTAACTGGTGGGCCTACACACCACAAACATATGCTAGCTGGTGGGCCTACACAACACATACATACTAACTGGTGGGCCTACACAACACAACACATGCTAACTGGTTGGCCTACACAACAAAGACATGCTAACTGGTGGGCCTATACAACACAGACATATGCTAACTGGAGGGCCTACCCAACACAAACACATGCTAACTGGTTGGCCTACACAACACAGACATGCTAACTGGTGGGCCTATACAACACAGACATAGGCTAACTGGTGGGCCTACACAACACAGGCATGCTAACTGGTGGGCCTACACAACACAGACATAGTAACTGGTAGGCCTACACAACACAGACATATGGGAACAAGTCAGTGGGCTCTGAGCGGATTATTGAGTAAATTAATCGGTAGAGATGACCTAACCATTCATTTATACATTCCAAGTCCATCATCACTTATGGTTGGTGTCCATTCACATCCAGTCAATTCCAAAAGTAAAGCTAACACAAAATCAAATACAATATTTTCCTTATTTTAAAGCATTGAAGAGATTTGGAATATAGATGGAATTGCAATTAAAATGAAATTGACACTCTGGTGGGGAATATTATTTCCTCATTCAATGTAGTATAGCATCATGCAGGGTATCTCAAATAAAAGGCACGCCATTTTGGAAAATATGTTCTTTAAAACTTATTCTATACAGCTTCAGAGTATTCTATACAGCTTCAGAACTATTGATCCATACATTGTTCCCAGGAAAGTGGGGTGTTGTAGCCCTGACAGGTTCATTAAGATAAGTTGCTTTATGCCATTAGCTTACACAGGAGAGGAGGGCATTTTTTGTTGTAAAAATATATATATTATGAGGTGCTCTTTCCACTAATGCTTTCTGTCCTCTATCAAGCCTTTCATCATTTTTGGTCTTATGATACTTTCTGTCATTGCTAACATTAATTGCTGGTGCTCTGGTTTCCCAGTAACTCATTTAGTTGAGATGTTCTGAATGTTCATGAGCGCAGCATGATGTTGTCTCTTTCTACTTGTTTCCATCTGTTTCTCTTTTCTCTTCTTCTTCCTCTTTTCTTTTACCCCTCTCCTAATAGTCTTTGGCTGATGGAAAAACAGAGGAGCCCACTACATTAGATAACAGATGCACCCAGATGTTCCTATACTGTCCTACTTAAGCAGTGAGGGATGGAGTGGAAGCCGATAAGAGGCTTTTCTCCAATGTGGAGATGAGATGTTCTCAGAGTGCTCCTAAAGCGACCGTGTGATGGGACTCAGCCAGAACACCAGCCCAGCACCTGCCAATAACACTCACTGCTGTGCAGAAGCCTGTGCCAACTGCTGGCTGGATACCACCCATATGAAAAAAATACATCTAAAATGCAACTGAAAGATGTACCATTTGCTAAAAAATATTTTCTTTTTAAATGTACATTTCAAATACATTTAAAAATGTATGTCACTAAATTTCAATTATTTGGCCAGTGTTTTTATACTTTGTTGGATGTGAAATATTTTTATTTTGATATTTTATTTTATCCTTAAATGCACCCCATCAGTTTTACAACACATCTATTTTTAATGAGGGGGGATAGTATCAAAATTGATTTTTGGATCAACTAATGTTATTTTTTCTGCCTGTGAAAGAGTTTGAGGTTGTCAATGCCCACGGAGAAGGCCATAGAGCCTTGGCTGAGCTGGTTTCTATTGGCATGGCTGTGGAGTGGGAGATCAATATACTGTGGCCTACTGTGATAGTTCAGTGGATTGGTGTGTGTGTAGAGGGGTTTGGTCTCCCTGTGTTCTGTTTCCCTCTTAGTTTTCTTTCATCCGGGCCTCCTGCTAATCTGGTCAAATGTAAGCTGGTGGGGCTTCACAATAAATCCCCCTCTGTCCCTCATCTAAGAGAGAGATCAAGAGACAGATGCAAATTGTTGTTTCTGTCCATCTACAGCAAAAGAAGCAATGATCATCAGTTCATCTATCTTGGATTTTCCCTGGTTTTGGATGTTCTTGTCATTTTAGGACTATATTCTGGATGTTGTCACTTTAGGACTGAGTTAACTGTATTCTTGATTAAGACATCAGAATCGAGAAACCAAGACTTGTTTACATTTTACATGTGTATGGAATAAGCCTGATCAGTCAATACTTTATATTTGGTGATTCTTGTCTTTTTTACATCTTTCTTCTGGTCATTTTGTACTTGCATAAAACTTGCATGTAAAGGATCGGACAAATGACTTAGTGGTTTGCCTGCTTCTCATTTTTGTATTATGAAGGACCCAGTATCAAGCCTTGTGGCCACATAAATGCAGAAGGAAGAAGATCATTAAGCAACAAGTCGTTGCCTAAGAGTCAGTCTCACATCATTCAAAAGGCATTAACTAGTCATGTTTGCTGGAACCAGAGCTGCTAGTGGAGGTAAGGGAGGGAAGTTCTCGGTGGAGGACATTTATGGCATAAACAAGAAACCTAAATCTACGTCCACTGCTGGGGGTACAACGTCCAAGAGTGGGTCCAGGAAAGTCCATCAAAGGAGTGAGTCAGAGCTGGCCAGCCAGTTCCTGGAGGTCGCCCACAAGTTAGTAGAAAAACGTAGACTGGAGCTATACCTTAGAGAATGTGCAATCTCTCTGACTGACTGCGAGGCTGAATGGGCTACAATGATATACAGGTGAGAGGGAGTATCATTATAATTATAATTAAAAATAATTAAAAACTAAGTGGTTCGAACACTGAATCCTCATTGGCTGACAGCCATGGTATATCTAAGCAATAATGCACAAGGTGTGTTCAAATTCCGTTGGTGACCGGTTTGTAAGAGCAATAAGGCATCTCTGGGGTTTGTGATATGTGGCCAATATTCCACAGCTAAGCGTTGTGACCAGGCACTCCTCAATGTGTCGTACCTAAGAACTGCTCTTAGCCTTATTGCTTATATATACCACGGAAATCAGCCAATCAGTACTCAGGATTCAAAACATCCAGACCTATACCACTGGAGTGGAAAAAATATATAAAAATTAAAACATTACCATGTTGGTAACCAGTTTTTAAAGGAATCATTGTTTGCATACTACAATTACATATATAGTATAATAACATTATTGTATAGTATAGTATAGTATCAAAATAATTGAATATAATTTTGTCCTTGAAACTGAAAAACTATTCATTCCTATGGAGGACTGTTAATACTATGAGGGCCAGATGGCTTTAAAGCCTTTTAATGGCCAAAGCATCAACGATTAGAGTTCATGGATACATCATTGAATAAAACGATGAAAGTAGTGCACCTTTGATTCTCTGAAAGAATAAATTGGAAATTGGAAGAAAAAGTATATATATACTTAATAAACAACAAGACAAGATATTTGAATTATTTTTTGTTTCATTTTAACACCACGTTTTAGTATATTTTACAAAGTTAACCAAATTATAAGAAAATGTAATGATTCAAAATATTGGAGGACTAGTTTTAATCTCCTCGAATAAATCTCCTTGAACTGTTTCCTGCCACGTGGCTTCTGTTTCTAGAGCATTTTCAGACATAAAGTATTCATTCTTTTACTTGACATTATATGCACATTTTGAAGTAAGAAAAGTATTCTTCTATAAATATTAAGCAGCTTGTTGTTCCATGAGTTGTAATACATAAAAATTAAAGCAACAAAAGTCAAGCAAAGTAGTGATCAATTCTGGCAAAATCCATTCCCAAATTTCAAACTTAATGGTAAAAGCAAATACAGTATCCTGCATAGTTTGCCGTAAAACATTTAATTATTGCTTTGTGGTGGATTGGGCACTGAGCCAAAATGCCTACAAAACTGACAAATGATCAGATACATAAACTAGATTATAACTTTACAAGTTAAGTTTTGGGGTTTGGGGGGGTGCATTGTCAGTTTTTCTGTTCGCATTGTGCACTACTCACTCAACCAGGAAGTCCAGTACTGGCATACATATACACGCTGGAAGAGAGACGATTCCCAGTCAAGAATCAGGATTGAGCTTTCAGGCACCTGACCTACCACAAAAGGTAACTAGTATGCAACAAGATAAGGAAACTCTATCCGACACCCACCCAGCCACTCCAGAGAGTTACCATTGCATTCCATCCTGGACATTGGATGAAGGCCCACATACACCTGTTCTGTAAGGCAATGATTTAAAGAACTGCACTTTTAAAGGTTGAATTGCATTTATATCTTATAGGACTAGCGTTTACAGGAGTGCTGTTGCAAAGGATAACATGTTTGAAATAATTTCTCCACGATTTAAAGTCGGTCAGCTTTTGCAAGCCCCATTAATTCCCATTAAACATTAAATACTCCAGTAGGAGTGAGTTATTTTTGCATTACATAGAAATTGAAACATTATAATGGAGGTTAGAAGCTTTAGTTAGGGGACATTACAGTAAAAGAGAAGTAAGTTAACTTGGTGTTAATGTTTGTCTGGTAGTGCTTCTAATCCCTGGCAAGGTGTTGTAACATAGCATGTCATATTTCACGCAGATTTTAAATTCTGCATACTTTTCTCTTGCTTTCTCTTGACTTTCTCTTGGCTTTGTCAAATTCAGTGGTAGCAGGCAAGGCAGGAAGGATGTGGTCCAATATCTTAGTCCTCTCTTAAATAGGTAATCTGAGTAATTGGGTTAGAAACCTCCAGGATAGCCACACTATAGCCACACAGAAAACCCCAGACTGCTCTGCTGCAGTTTATTGATTTGTGCAAAAGAGCGGCAGAGCATCCGCTGGTGGACTGTTCAACTCCCCTCAGCAAAATCAGCCCAAATTCAGTGTGCTACCTAACATCAAGGGTGAACCAGGGGCGTAAGCAGAGCCCCTCCCTGTCAAGCAATGACGCTGCTCAGCAGAACAGCTGCAAGTGGTATATACATCCTTAATACTATCAGCATGATACAGGTCTACCAAAGCTATTGGCAGAGTTCAGCAGCGTTTTAAAAATCAGTTGCTCCTAAATCTTAGTCCTGGGTGAAGTTTGTGCTGCGATCGTACCTGGCTTTAATTTTGCCAATTATGTGGGAATCGATGGGGTGACGTCAAGGGTACACTCCTGAGTGTTAGGCTTTTATGAGGGGGGCAAGCCTACCTGGGTCTTAATGCTGATTTTGGATCTGGGTGCACTGTGTGCAGCTCTATTTTTACAACTGTAGACTGGAGCGCATTTAGCTGGGGCTCACTGGATGTACTGTCAGGTAAACGCATTGGTCTCCCCTCGCTGTCAGTGCACCCGTCCTGTATGGAATTTACCATTCGCAATTCCAAAGTGGCTCTGTGCCCGATCCAGCGTTTACGCCAACTGTCATTATGTCCAACAGGGATTTAACATTCATGCCATTGCCCTTTTTGGCTTCCCTGTTTAGGTCCTAGGACATATTGGCGAGGTTCCATTGCTTCAATGCCACGGCTCCTTGTCAAACTCATAGTGGGCCGTTGAGTGGGAGAGGAGAGGGTGTTCTGTATCCGCATGAGGGACTGCATGCATGTGGGCAAGACAGCCTCCCCTGGGTAGGCAGCCATGGGCCAACTGGCTCAGTGTTCCGTCTGGCTGGCTTGGGGTGTGAATGTATGTACCCATATGAAGTGAAATAACCGACTGAAAGGAAAGTTGAGTTTTAGTTTATGCATATGCTTAGGAGGGTATGAGGTAGACCTATTGTAGGCCTCATGCCAACTAGGTGCGATGAAGTGCCAAACTGAGTCAGAGAGCGAGGGAGAAGCCATGATCATATTCCCTGGAAGATGGGGCTTCCAGTCAGGCCCTGGTCCTCACTGGTCTTGCATGATTTTGTAATGCATTCAGGAGCAGATATGATTTGAGCATGTGACCTAATATCTCATTACCTTCTTAAAGGAAAAAGGGGTAGACCTACATAACCGAAAGTTGTGTCTCTTTTCCATTGGTGGCAGGCAGCTCAGATCTCAGTAATGTCATATTAAAAACAAAAAAGTTAATGGTGCGTGAGAATAGATTTATTTTGAAATGCTTTTTAAATCAGATGTCCTACTGTAATAGAGGTAAGCCTCCTGATTACACACGTACATTCTGAGAAATGGATAGAATGGATGGGATTATGTTCTTACAATGGGAAAAGGGTGTGAGCTGACAAAGCCAAATCAAACATTCGGCTTTTGGAGAGAGGCATAGGGGCTCAAGCTGGTCATATCACTCCTGCCATCTGAGAGTCATACATTTGCAAACCGTTGAAAAGTCTCAACATTTTGTGACATTTGTCACTGTGAATGACCTGTTGTTGGTGTCGGTTTATGTTTACCATTGCTGAATCCAGGTGAAACCCTCCGGTTTATAGTCACTAACAGATCATTGATAGGACCTAACAGAGAGTGACAGATGTGCTTCCTTTGACGACAAAAAAACAACAATGGTTTGCTTGCTGTTCCAAATTTTCTCCACTAGAGACCAACAGAATGACAGCATTTCCCTACAGCCCTGTGCTGGATAACATAGATGGTGTTAAACATGTCTGTATGAAGAATAGTCCAGGCTGTAAATGCTGATGTTTGTGTCTGAAATTCTAATTATGTCAGTGTTAGTGGGATGTCACATTTTCTGTCATCCTCTTTTTACCCAGCAACTGACAACTTCTGGCATTTTACATTCATGTTGATGGAGTTAAAGGGGTTTATCTTAATTACATACATGATTTTACAGCTGTAGATTATGGTTTGGATTAATGTTGCTTACTTAGTGGTCATTAGATGGGGTTGAGATTAGGGTCAACTATCAACAGTTGAATAGGGATTTGGCTATAGTGGTGAAATCATGTCTTTCTCAATGAAAGTTCAGTGCATACCGTAGGCCTACATCAGACAGACCAATACATATAGTAGGCCTACATCAGACAGACCAATA
>JACXGI010019902.1:0-11631 GCA_016801175.1 Esox masquinongy | reverse complement strand
GGTGGTGGCAGCATCATGCTTTGGGGCTGTTTTTCTTCAGCTGGAACCGGGGCCTTAGTCAGGGTGGAGGGAATTATGAACAGTTCCAAATACCAGGCAATTTTGGCACAAAACCTTCAGGCGTCCGTTAGAAAGCTGAAGATGAAGAGGAAGTTCACCTTTCAGCACGACAACGACCCAAAGCACACATCCAAATCCAAAAAAGCATGGCTTCACCAGTAGAAGATTAACGTTTTGGAATGGCCCAGCCAGAGCCCAGACCTGAATTCAATTGAACATCTGTGGGGTGATCTGAAGAGGGCTGTGCACAGGAGATGTCCTCGCAATCTGACAGATTTGAAGCGTTTTTGCAAAGAAGAGTGGGCAAATATTGCCACATCAAGATGTGCCATGCTAATAGACTCCTACCCAAAAAGACTGAGCGCTGTAATAAAATCAAAAGGTGCTTCAACAAAGTATTAGTTTAAGGGTGTGGACACTTATGCAACCAGGTTATTGTGAGTTTTTTATTTTTCCCCCTCAAAGATTTTAGTTTGTTTTTCAATTGAATTGTTCACATTATAGGTCACATTAAAGGAGGAAAAAGTTCTGACATGATTTATCTTTGTCTCATTCTTTTACATCACAAGAACCTGGCATTTTACCAGGGCTGTGTAGACTTTTTATATCCATTGTATGTGTTCCAAATACATTGAATTACAGCACGTCACATGTCACAAATACATAGAATGCATTTTTGTAGAGGTGGCAACTCCTTTGTCTTTAAATGTAGTTGCTGTCAACAAGTTAAAATTAATGTTGACCTTCACAATCAGGTATGGTACCACCAGCAGTCAGATATTAAAATAACCACAAGTAAAGCCCTGTTGGTGAGGAACGTTGATGATGAAATATTTTTACAGTGTGTCGTCTTACTCTACTAGCCTATAGACAATAGAGTAATGTGTGGCTAGAAATGTCCCTTGGCTATAGGTATGGTACTATTTCGCCATATGTCAACTTATGTATCTCCACTGACAGCCCGTAAAATTACCATCCGCAAGGGTCTGGTTGAGACGGAGACCCTTGAGCAGGAGACGGCCTCGTTCGAGGTGGAGCTGTCTCACGCTGACGTGGAGGGCATCTGGCAAAAAGACGGAATCCGGATCAAACCTAACAACAACTGGCGGGTGAGCAGCAATGGGCTGGTCCATGGCCTCACGCTGTCCAACCTCACCCTGGAGGACACAGGCACCATCGCCTTCTCTGCAGAGGGCCTCCGGACCTCCGCAAGGCTCATTGTCAAAGGTGATGTCAAAAGTCACCCAATCAGGGGTCTTGATTCAATTTAACTATATTTTGGCCATATGCCAGTGGTTTAGTGGTACAGCGTAATTAAAATGTAATGGCAATTTACCTGTGTTAACAGAAATTTACCTCACTTCAGTGCAGCATATGCTGGCTCATTCTAAAATTACTTTAACGGAGCCATTAGTAAGATCTCCACCACACGAATACAAAACAATGTGAGTCATAAAGGATATTGGGTAAAAATGCTATTTGAAATGGAGTACTTCCCAAATGTGTTTTTCCATCAAAACAAAAAAAGTTTGTTATTGTTGGCATATTCATACTCAGCAGATTTGGCATTGATTTTTCCAATGATTTTGTCTCGTAAAACGTAGTCAGTACAAAAGAAATTGGAATAAAGTTATGGAGAAAACTCAAAAAATGATAGGCATCACTTTCAGGCAATGGAGGAATACAGAAAGTCCTGAAAAGTGAGCTGTTGTCCATATTTCTCCTCAACAAGTTTACATTCAAGTAGCCATCTAGCTACCTACCTAGTAAACTACACAAATGTCCGGTGCCACTAGCCTAGGACACAAGTGTTTTCGCTCTGGTACGAATATACCACAGGCTATAAAAATGGAATTTCGAACCACACATTTTATAACAGTAGCTAGAACACCATACTAGTTACCCATTATGCACAGGATTTCGCTCCCAAGGCTATCTAGAGGTGTAAACACATTGATTTTGCTTTTCCCCTTGTAGACTTTAGAGAGCTGAACACATTGCTTCACTAACATGTCAATGGCTCAACATGTAATGCTATTCAAAGAAACTAATGTCAAAATGTGTTGATAAGCACAATAGAAGATTTTTGTCAAAAACAATCAACAAATGACAATATAAAAAACTGAAGGCTCTCTCTATATATTTTTTAAAGAGACCCCAGTGTCAATTGTGAAAAAGTTGGCAGACCTGAGGCTTGAGAAGGACTCTCCTGCCACACTGGAGTGTGAGCTGTCCAGACAGAATGTGGAGGTCAACTGGCTTAAGGTAAATGGAATAAAATGGGAACGAGAGGTAGGAAGAGCACCACAATACATGTGTTTCCCTCTCTCCTGTCTGGGCTGTAGAATGGGACAGACCTGAAGCCAGGGAAGACCCATCACCGCATCTACTCCATGGGGAGAAAGCGTTTCTGCCAGATCCTGCAGTGTGGTCTCTCTGATTCAGGCACCTACACCTGCGATGCAGGAGACACCAGCACATCCTGTAAACTGGAGGTCTATGGTAACATGCTTCCCATTCCATTGAATATTAAACACCATCTCACTAGCCTCCACCAACGCTACTTTTCACTGACCACTAGTGTTGAGTGCTAGAGATACATGTTGACTGGAAGGACACACAGCCGGCCTTGTGTTATGTGCTACTGCCACCTAGCGGTTACAGCTGTCTGACTGGAATGCTCTCCATGTCCCGTTGACGCGTGCACACTGTGTAACTAGTGTCGGCGTTGTTGAAACAAACTCACCGTCTCCCCTGCGCAGAGCCTGAGCTGCGGGTGCTTCATGAGCTGGAGGACCTGTATGTCCTGGAGGACCAGAATGCTGTGTTCATGTGTGAGGTGTCCATGGAGGACATGGCCGGAGAGTGGTACAAGGACGGACACAAAATACGGCCCAGCAGCACCATCAAGATACGCACCGAGGGTTAGCAGACACTCCAGTTAATCAGTCCTTCAGATGCTTACTCTTTGAGTGGATGGAATTGTTGAGCGTTCATTAACATTCCTGTGTTTCTCCCTTAAGGGACCAAACACTTCCTCCTTATGTGCAACGTAAAAGCGGAGGACTCTGGGGAGATCCGTTTTGTGGCCAAACAGACAGAGTCCACTGCCTACCTAGAGGTGGAAGGTATAGCTTTAGCTGTTGATCTGGGTGACATAGCTCCCTGCGTCTGGTGTAATCTGACCTCAAATCAGTTCTCTTCTCTGACTTATCTGGGCTTTGCTCACATTTCCCACAGAGGCACCCGTGTCTATCGTGAAGCCCCTGAGAGATCGCACGGCTCTGGAGAAGCACCGCGTGGTTCTGGACTGCACTGTGTCCACACCGCGCTGTGAGGTCACATGGTACCGGGGCGAGACAGAGCTGGTGTCCTCAGAAAGGCTACAGGTCCACAATGACGGTTGTTACCATAAACTGACAATCCACGAGGCCACTGTAGAGGACGAGGGCAGCTACACCATAGAGGTTGACCAGCACAGGTCCACAGCCAGACTCCTGGTTGAAGGTGAGTCCATGTTGATGGACATGTTGTTGGTTTCTTTTATTTTCTCATCTGTCTTTCTTCACATGCCTCTCTCCGCTTCACACACATTTTTCCTTTTTGTGGAAAAAGAGTCCAGTCTCATTTAGCCCTCCTCTCACTCTCCCTCTCTTGATTGTCTTTGCTCCGCCAGCCCAGTCCCTGGTGATAGAGGAAGAACTGGAGGATGTGGAGGTGACAGCACCAGACCAGGCCTGTTTCCAGTGTAAGGTGTCCGTGGCCATCAACAGGCCGCCACTGTGGACTCTGAACGGGGAGACTCTAACATCAAGCCCTGAGGTGCGCCTGGAGAACCACGGGACAGTCAACAAACTGACACTGAAAAAGACCAGACCAGACATGAGCGGGACAGTCACCTTTGCAATGGGCAAGGCCAAAAGCAGCGCCAAGCTTAAAGTGATGTGACAACAGAAAGATGGGTGGCCTTGACTCTCTTACAGTGCAGCATCGAAAGTCTGTGAATGTTTTAGGTTTAGAAGGTATTGTAAATGACAACGAATGTCATTTACAATACACCAAACAACAGTTTTAGGATCAAATGTGCTGTTTAACTTGATCTTTGCTGTTTAAGCTGATCTTAAATCAGTCATAAAGGGCAGAAAGTAACTTCAGAGAGATAAAGTTAAAAGTGAAGTTAGTGCAACATTTGGATGTTTGAGGGCACTAAGGTGTTTCTTGTTAAGCAGCGTAAGCCCTGGAGGTTGTAACTATGGTATGAGTTGTCAAAAAAGTGAGCAGAAGCTTATAGTTCACAAACCCAGCCCTTGTTATCCCCACCAAATTTAAGTCCAGAACACTGATAGAATGTGTAGGCTAATACATGTGTTCATGTTCATTTTAAATTCTGTGGTTTATTGCATTCCATGGCAAATTTTACAATAAGATAAGGCAATAAGACAATTGGCAGTGCACATTTACAGTTTTAATGCAATCCCACCTCCGACAAATCACTACTATGCAGGTTTCAGCTAGTGCATATCTGCCAAAATGTAACCTCTTAAATGGTGTATGATGCATGGGTGTGGATGAATGGGTATGGGTACAAATAGATTATACACATCTGTTACATGTATTTATTTGGAAAATATATTGATTGGAAAATAGCAATTTTTGTACAATAAAAATAATGGCTCACTTGATAAACCTTTCTATGGATTTTGATATATTTTGAACATTTAACAGATATCCATAGTTTGAATGAAGGGTTATTTCATCTGTTAGCCTCTTAGGGCTTTGCGCATATATACTACACAGCAAAAACAATGTCTTATAAAGTATATTTTTCTTGTTTTCTGGTAAAAAAATCTAACCATCCTTAAAAGGTACGTTTTTCTTAACAAGCTAAAGTTGTATTAAATAATACCGCTTGGTTTAGGAAAATATGCCTTGAATATAAAGTAATTTGTCTTGTTCCATTCACAGATAATTTCACTTATTTCTAGCAAATATCTCCTTAAATATGATTACATTTTCTTTTAAAGACATTTTTGCAGTGTAGAGCTTAAAGTACAGTATGTTTTCCCTTGAAAACTAGTCATTTGTGTCACTGAGGACACATTACCCTAACAGAAAAGCACTAGTTATTCTATTATTTGCATTTACTGAAGATTTTCCTATTATATACAGTTCAATACAATTTGGCATGATGTCACAAAATAGGTTACAGCTATTCAATCATAAGTCAACTGAATATTCCATAATACGGTGCCTCTTAAAAGTATTCACCGCTCTTGGATTTTTGCAAATTTTATTGTGTAACAAAATGAATATGTAAATGGATTTAATTAAGAGTTTTTGCCACTGATTAACACAGAAAAGTAAATAATGTAAAAGTGAAATAAAGTGAATAAAATCTGCAAATGTACATTAATTACAAATATAAAACAGAAAATAACTGATTGTATAAGTATTTGCCCTTTTATCAATACTTGTTAGAGGTACTTTTGGCAGCAATTACACCCAAAAGTCTACTCACATAAGTCTCTCAGCATACCAGCACCGCACATCTGAATCTATTCTTCATTACAACATTGCTCAAGCTCTGTCAAGTTGATTTCAAGGACTTCTCCGTATTTTTCTTCAAGGACCTCTCTGTTTTTTGCTCTATTCATGCTTCCCTCAATCCTGACCAGTCTTCCATTTCCTGCCCCTGAGATGCATTCCTGTAGCATGATGCTGACTCCACCATGCTTCACAGTGGGGATGATGGTCTCAGGATGATGAGCAGTGTTAAACATTAGAAAGCATATTCTTCCAGATCACCCAACTCCTGAAGTGTTGCCAAAGGCCTCTTGGTGGCCTCCCAAGTTAATGCCCTTCCTGTCGAGATACTAAACTTTGAGGACGCCCTGTTCTAGACAGTTGTGCCATATTCTATCTATTTCTCTAATTCTCAATAATGGACTAATTGAGAAATATTGCCCAGGGAGATATTCAATGCTTTAGAAATTTTCTCCTATCCTACCCAACTGGTCGTTTTGAAGAACCTTGCTATGGATTTGTTTTCAGAGGTCTTTTGACTTCATGACGTAATTTTTGTTAGGAATTGTACCAACTGTGGGACCTCACAGAGACAGGTGTATGTAACCTGAAATCATGTAAAATGCTTTAATTGTCCACAGGTGGACTACTGAATTAATTACGACTTCTTAAGACAATTAGTTGTACCAGAGTCTATTCAGGTGCATTATAGAAAATGGGGTGAATACTTAAGCAATAAAAATGTTTTTCTGTTTTATATTTTTAATTAATTTGGAACAATTTTGAAATTTTCTTCGCTTTGGCATTATGGACTTTTTTTGTGTTGATCAGTGGCAAAAACCCGATCAAATCCATTTTGATTTCATGTTTTAACACAAAATGTGGAAAAATCCAAGGGGGTAAATTCTTTTGAATTTATCGATATCGGCAATCAATATTAATTAGGCTGCTCCTTTTCACACTATTTGCCCACACTATTTGCCCAGCATACACATGAAAAGAAAAGATCACATTCCAAACTCAATGAAGGCACAACCTACAAAAATGAGTTGCGAGAACAGTACTATACAAAGAAGACCTGTCAGACAACCAGCCCTCTAACTCTGGACATATCTGAGCCAGTTTGCACCGCCCTCTGCTGGACACCCGTGTTACCGTGGATGTGCTGTTGCCAGCAATTAAGGGCCACTCCAGTCAAATGAACACTTAATTGAAATTGCCAAGCTCATCCAAAAACACTTTTTAAAAAAGTGATCTCACTTTGTCTAATACTGACTTCACTCTGTGTGAGACATATCACCACCAAGGAAAATCAGAGTGAGATTCAGGTGTTCAGCAGGTCGTTTTGGGGCGGGACGCATTGCTCTCCCTTTTTGGGCTAGAATCGAATGTCACCCCTATTTATGTAGTGGCCAGGGTTTTAAAGGTGTATGCCAGTCACTCTGAAAAGTTCCATCTGGCAAATAAATCATTGGTCTAGAAAACAAATGGGGGCCCATCCGGAATCTCCCTGAAGGTACCAGCTGTTTCTGTTGGGGGGCGTTGGTGCAACGCAGATATGTCGGGTGAGGGCGTGTTTGCGCCACAATACGTAATTTTTTCCTGACATGTTTCTTCAAAAACCTAAACATAATCACACAAAAGTTATATTTTAGTGAGATCTCCTACCTTATTGTAGTTGAAGCAGTTACCAAGAGAGGACACATTAGGGCACTGTTACTACACTGGCCTTCAGAAGATGTGCTCTCTTGAGGTGGCTGGGTTGGAAATCTGTAGTTTGACTCATCCTGAAAAGATTTATTATTTAGACATGTATTCAACATGAGTTCAACTATGAGGGTATGGACGATGAATGAATTGGTCAGTTTACCATTGAGTGTATATATCACCATGTCTGTATATTGTCTCGATTTTGTGATGTCCTGGTGTCCCTCATGTAACTCAGTGATTCCCAAACCTCTCCTGGGCCCCCTCCCAGCCATTCCATCTATTAGATGTATCCTAGAGCTAGCACACCTGAATCAACTTATTAACTAATTAACAAACCCTTACCTGTTGAATCAGGTGAGCTTGTTCAGGGAAAAAACTAAACTGTGAGATGGCTGGGGGGGCCCCAGGAGAGGTTTGGGAACCACTGATGTAACTGGTTAAGAATGTCCTCATGCATTTTGGAGGGAATCACCAGTCTTGTGCCTTTTAGCAGTAGACCTTATGCCAGGGTGAGGTCACTTGAGGCAGCACAGTATGGTTTTAAACTATGGTTGTGTCTGACCTCTGCTGGCCAACCTTGTTCACAGTGCTGCCTCACTATGCTGAGGAGTTTGTCGGCTTCCTGTTGTTGTTGTATCTCGCAGTCGTGTCTCTAATAGGAAGAGCAGAAAGGATAGCGTGCACATATTCATCAACTAGCTGTTCCTTGTATTGGTCGCGCCAGTTCTCTGTGGAAGGGTTTAGGAGTACAAGTGCTCTGGACAATGAGTCAGCCGTGGCCAGGCTCTGACCAGGCACATGAGAAATAAAGTGCATGAGTCTCATTCTAAAACATTGGATTCTTGGAGGGAGTTCATCCAGCTACTTTGTGTCAAGTAGTGAGAGGAGGGGCTTATGGTCAGTGTCAACTTGAAATGTGAGACCTATTAAGAAGTTTCTGAACTTTTGTTTGTCATGGCAAGGGGTTGTTTTTCAATCTGTGCGTAGCAACGCTCAGTTTAGAGAGTGCTCGGGAAGCGTACGCAATGGGGCGCCAGTCTGTCACTTTTTCTCTGTAGCAGAAATGCTTCAAGGCTGTTGGAGGTGGCATCAGCTAAGACCTTGGTGTCTGCTGCAGGGTCGTAGAGTGCTACTCCAGGAGGAGTTGTGAGGGCACTCTTGAATGCCTGGTCTTGCTGGAAGGCCCAGAACCATGAGCTGTTCTTGTTTAGTAGCTCTCTGAGGGGTGTGGATGTCTCTCTGAGGTGAGGGATGTATTTCCTCAGGTGGTTGACGATGCCCATGAACCTTTGTACTTCCCTTATGTTTTTGGGGCTGATATTTAGGCAACTATGGCAACCTTGTCTGGGTCAGCTTGGACACCATTTCCATTGATGATCTGGCCCAGGAAATTCACTTGCTGTTTAGAGAACTTGCATTTCTTGTTCAGTGTCAGTCCTTCCTGTTCCAGGCACCGAAGACCAGCAACCTGTCGTCATGTTTGTCTTCGGATGCCCCATACACTAGAATATCGTCCATTTGGCAGGCGACACCATCAAGGGCCTCCAACAGTTGTGACATTCTACGCAGGAAGTGCTCTGGGGCTGATGAGATATGGGAGCCTCCAGAAGCAATAAAAACCATGGTGAGTTTTTCTGAGTCTTTGGACAAGCGGATTTGCAAGAATCCTGACTGTGCATCTAGCTTGGAAAATATCTTGGCATTTTACAACTGGCCCAGTGTGTGTTCAACACATGGTAGCACGTGCAGTTCCCTAGAAAAACACTTTCATTTAGGTTGGTTAAGTCCACACAGATTCGCACAGCACCATCGGGCTTGAGAACTACCACCATCCCAGCACACCCTTCCGTTGCTTCTTCCACTCTTGTGATGATATCTTCCTCCACCCTGCGGCTAAGTTCCTGTTTGACCTTCGTCAGGAGGGGGAGAGCTACTTGTCTGGGCGTGGACAATGCGAATGGCTAAGCATCAGGTTTGAGTTTGATGTGGTAGTCACCGTCCAGTATTCCTATACCTTGGAACAGTTTGGAGAATTTTTCTTTTATCTCTTTTTGCAGATCCAGTGACGCTGTTTGTAGATGTAACCGATCAGTCCTTGCCACCAATCCAAGTGCTGTAACAGCCAGGCGTCCTAGTAGTGCCGTGCGAAGGCCACGTGTCACGTATATTTCTTGTCGAGTTGAGCGTTCTCCATGTATTAATTCGGCCAGGAAATTAGCTTTCATATTAAGGGGTTGTTGACTGGGGCCTTGAAGAACTTTGTGTGTACTGCAGTGGGTCTTTGGTAAGTTGTTGATACAAGGTCTCAGGGCTAACGGTGGCATCTGTGACTTGTTGATCATACAGACTGAGAGTAGTTACCTATGGCAGGTCTGTACCTGTACCAATGGAACCAAAAAATGCAATTCCTGACTCCCCTTCCTCTTGGAGTCCTGATACTATGGATTATAATCTGCAAACTGTATCATAGTGTCCTTTCTTTTGACAATTTCTGCAGATAAGTTCTCTGGCTGGGCAAAGTTGTCTGTTATGGGAGCCCTTTCCGCACCATGGACATAGTTTAGTTTGTTTTGTGTTTTTCCACTGCGTGTCAATTTTCTGCATAGCCCTGCTTTGTTCACAAGCAGTGATTGTGCGTCTGAATCTCTCAGTGTTGGGGAGGCCGTTTTGTCTTTGATAAAGTTATTTTATTTTACAAACAAATTGTGAAGTACTGATAGTAGGTAATGTATGCAATTATTAATGTATTTAAAACACTGTTTAAAAGTGTTAACTCAATGGCAACTAGATTTGAACTTAAGGCTGTTATCTACTACAATGAGTTTTCTTGTTTTTTCTTTGTTTGGTTTTCTGGAAGTGTGTATTTTTTAATTTCAGTTACAGTTCGAGTATCTTATATGTATATCTCGGTCCTAATTAGTCATGTCTGTTTATGGGACCATTGGTTTTGCCTGTTTTTCTCCACACCTGTTTGTAATTTGGTTCTCTAATTAGTTCTGTTCTGCACTCAGTTTCTTTGTGAGGTATTGTTTATTTCGTGCAGCATATTAAGCCTGTTTTGACATTCCAAGTTTTTGGCTAATTACGTGTACCAGACCTGTTCCATGTTTTTGACCCCCTCTCTTAGCCTAGCCCTTCTTGTACTTTTGCCTTCGCTATTTTTTGCCTTACTGTGTACCGTCTCTCTCTCTGCCTGGCCTTTGACTTTGTATTTTAGGCTGTGTTAATAAGGGACAGGTTGCGCTTGGATCTGCAATCTGTCCCTGTGTATTCATTACACAGTAATGCTTGAGAAAATATTGACTGTAGGGTGCCAACAATTTTCAAACATGTTTTTTAAGGAATGTTTATTGAAATATTTTGTGTTTGAGAAATCATTGTGTTGTTTGATACCAAAATATAACTCATTGTTTGTGTTGTTTATTTTTGGCATTCACTTTTGATTAATTTCTTGAAGGGTGCCAATAATTCTTCAATTGACTGTATAATATGCATTCATGATGAAATACATTAATAATTACACATTTTGTAATAAAGATTCAACCTTTTGGTCAAGAGTATGTAAACCCCTGTAGCCATAAGCCTGGAAGACAACCTCTTGTAGTTTGTCATCTGATTTTGACTTGCCCTCGTGCAACCATATAAATTGACATAACCAACTGCTATTTATGTTTGAAGAGTCCTGATTTGAAATGTTATTACATAGAGAAATGTGTTGTTTCAACTGTTCACACAGCATCTGTCCATTTTGTGCTAGCCCACACCAAGTCCACATTATCCAAACAGAGGCTGACCCACAACAAGCCCAACACATACTAGCCCAGAGCAATCTCACATCAGCTCAACAAGGGCCAGCCCACTCTTATCCCAACACATCTAGCCCTCATCATCCCAACATGGGCCAGCTCACTTTAATCCCAACACGTCTAGCCCTCTTCAGCCCAACACGGACCAGCTCACTTTAATCCCAACACGTCTAGCCCTCATCAGCCCAACACGTCTAGCCTTCATCAGCCCAACACGGGCCAGCCGACTCTTATCCCAACACGACTAGGACTCATCAGCCCAACACAGGCCAGCCCTCATCAGCCCAACACGGACCAGCTCACTCTAATCCCAACACATCTATTCCTCATCAGCCCAACATGGGCCAGCCCACTCTTATCCCAACACATCTAGCCCTCATCAGCCCAACACTGCCAGTTCACTCTAATCCCAACACGTCTAGCCTTCATCAACCCAACATGGGCCAGCCCACTCTTATCCCAACACATCTAGCCCTCATCAGCCCAACACTGCCAGTTCACTCTAATCCCAACACGTCTAGCCTTCATCAAC
>JACXGI010019901.1:0-11683 GCA_016801175.1 Esox masquinongy | reverse complement strand
TGTACTGCCAAATTCTCTGAAACGCCTTTGGAGACGGCTTATGGTAGAGAAATGAACATTCAATTCACGGGCAACAGCTCTGGTGGACATTCCTGCAGTCAGCATGCCAATTGCACGCTCCCTCAAAACTTGCGACATCTGTGGCATTGTGCTGTGTGATGGAACTGCACATTTTCGAGTGGCCTTTTATTGTGGCCAGCCTAAGGCACACCTGTGCAATACTCATGCTGTCTGATCAGCATCTTGATGTGCCACATCTGTGAGGTGGATGGATTATGTCAGCAAAGGAGAAGTGCTCACTAACACAGATTTAGACAGATTTGTGAACAATATTTGAGAGAAATAGGCCTTTTGTGTACATAGAGAAAGTCTTAGATCTTTGAGTTCAGCTCATGATGAATCGGGGCAAAAACAAAAGTGTTCCGTTTATAATTTTGTTCAGTGTAGGTAAGATCTGAACCAATTAAGGACTGTCCCGGAGAGTCCTACCCAATTTTCCAGCCTATCTATAAGTGTTCTATGATCTACAGTGTCAAATGCTGCCCTGAGATCTAACAGAACCAGAACTGTTATTTCAGTATTCAGCTGTATATCATATAAAACTTTTATCAGGGCCATTTCAGTACTGTGATGAGGTCGGAAGTCTGACTGAAATTTGTCTAAGAGACCACGAGTTCACAAAATTGCTGAGTTGATTGAAGACAACCTTAATGATTTTGGCTACAAAAGGGAGATTTGATACTGTCTACTGTCTATAGTTGTTCAGTATAGATGCATCAAGTGTTCTCTTTTTTAATAGGGGCTTAATGGCAGCTGTTTTTTAGAGACGTTGGGAAAATGCCTGATTGCAGAGAGCTATTAACTATTTGCTGTATGTCCATTGTTATAGAATTAAAAATTGTTTTAAAAAAGTCTGATGGCAGTGTGTCGAGACAACATGTGGAAGCTTTAAGATGTTGAACTGTTTCTTCTAGGGACTTTTGATCAATTGTATTAAATTGTGACAAAGTTATGTCTTGGTGGTCGTGGTGACGGTACAGTGTCCTTGTTCAACTGTGTAGTTCTGATGGTCCGTCTAATAATTTTAATTTTTTCACTAAAGAAACACGCAAATTCATTACATTTCACAGTGGACATGAGTTCTGATGCTATCTCCTTTATTGGGTTTGTAAACTTGTCGACCATGGCAAATAGAGTGCGGGTATTGTTGATATTCTTGTTAATCATTCCCGATAAATGTTGCTGTCTGGCCCTGCGTAACTCATAGTTGAAGCTACCAAGGCTTTGTTTATAGATGTCATAGTGAATTTGAAGTTTAGTTTTCCTCCACTTACGTTTCGCATTCCTACATTCTCTTTACAGGGCGCTTAACATCATGGTGGTTCTCCATGGTGTTTTCTGTTTGCTCATAGTTTTCTTTACTTTTACCGGTGCAACATGATCCATGACATTCAATATTTTGGTATTAAAATTATCCAGGAGCACATCAACTAACTCAGCACTTATTGTTGAAGAAATAGCTATGGCTTCCATAAACTGAGCATTGGTACTCTCATTAATGTACCACTTCGTAACAGAAACAGAGTTTACTGGAACATCCGGGGTGATCAGTGATTCAAAAAACACACAGAAATGCTCAGACAGGGGCAAGTCTTTAACCATGACAGATTAAATATCTAGACCTTTAGTGATGTGCCTTGAGTGTGTGTACGCTCTTTTACGTGTTGAGTGAGGTCAAAAGTGTCAAGTAGTGCAAAACGTTCTTTGGCATTATTGTCCGTACTATTATCTATGTGGATGTTAAAATCTCCTGTAATAATAAACAACTGATATAACAGAGAGTAGTTCAGCAAAATCATCAATAAAATTTGCAGAATATCGTGGAGGTCTATAAATGGTTAAAAACAAAACTTTGGGGGTACCCTTCAATGTAAAACAGAGGTATTCAAAAGAAATAAAATTACCAAGTGTATTTTCTTTGCACTGGAATATATCTTTGAATAGGGCAGCCACTCCTCCTCCTTTCCTACCATTTCGACACGTATTCATATAGCCACATTTTTCAGGTGCCGTCTCGTTAAGAGCAGTAGCACTACAATCTTCTGTTAGCCACGTTTCAGTGAGAAATATAATGTGATGGAGGGGGAGAGGGTGTGTGTGGTAGAAGTGGAGAGGGTGAGTGTGGTGGAGGTGGGATGGGAGTTGTTGTGCCCCCGTTTGGAACAAGGACAACTTCTGGAAGCATTGGGTGATTTTAGTTAGAGGGTCAGGAAAGGGGGGGTGGATACTCTGCCTATAAGTACTGTCCTTCATGCTTATCTTTTGGAAATGGCATTGGCATTTCAAGAGCGTGACTTATATTGGCACCAAGGAGCCGGCATCTCATGATGTTTGGATGAACCCCATCAGGTCTAAAGCGGTCTTTACAGTTCCAAAAGATATTGAAATTGTCAATAAACTTAATCCCGTGGTTGAGGCATGCCGATGTCAGCCACGTATTCAGCCCAAGGAGTCTGCTGAAAGATTCAATTCCTTTCCCCCAAGGTTGGAATGGGGCCTGAGATGAAAACATGTTGTTGAAAGTTGTTTATTTTCTCCAGTAGCATAGAAAAATCATTTTTCAGGATCTCAGAGCCAGTTTTCCTTTGTAGAATGTCAAAAGACCCAGTGTGGATAATAATCTGCATGTTGCTTGGATGTGTAGAGAGAATAACTGGCAACATTCATAAGAATTGAGCAATTGCTAGCGAGACTGAAGATTAACTTTTTCATGCCAGAAACAGTTGCAATACAACCATATACAGTTTCAGGTTTTACCCAGCAAAGTTTTCATCAATACGGAATAATTCACAAGGCGTACTTCGCTTCGCCTGCAAGGAGATACTATAATTCACAAGTCCGCTTCTCTAACCACTACGCTGTTTAACAAGGGGTAGTCAGTCAGTCATTCAGTCACTCAGTCAGTCAGTCAGTCAGTAAGAGACATTCGCTCTTCTTAGCCGGCTCCGCTTACGCGGTCCGGCAAAAATGAAACAAATGTAAAAGATTAAAAGAAGATTAAAAGAAAATTTAAAAGTAAGAAAAGAAAAAAGAGGCTGGTAAAAGGCAGGAAGCAGGAGAGTTGTGTTATGCGACTAACAGGCATGAAAGTTTAGGGTTAGTAGTACTAGGAAATTAGGGTTAGGATCAGGGTTCTGGTTAGTAGTACTAGGAACTTAGGGTTATGGTTATGGTTAGTAGTTCTAGGAACTTAGGGTTAGGGTTAGTAGTACTAGGAACTTAGTGTTAGGAGTACTAGTATTAGTTGTACTACGATCTCAGCAATCATGTTCTATCCTATAAATTATAAAAATGTAGAAAAAGAGTGGTGAAACAATACCGAATTTGTATGTCAAATATACAGCTTTGGAAGAAATTAAGAGACCACTGCACCTTTTTCTCTCTTTTCCAGTAAGAAAAGAAAAATGTACAAATGTACAGCTCTGCACATTTAATAAAATAAAATGTACGGAGGTGTACATTTTATTTTATAACTTCCATACAATTGAAAGAATATGGAGTTTGAATGTGATGGTGTTTTTTTTAATTTCCATACATTTACTGCAGTCTGTATATGAGAAAATACTTGATTACAATTTGGGATGTTGATGAACTAAAATGTCTGTCATCAGTCTGTGGGGCATAGACATTCAATACATTGATTTGTTGTTCATAGTTTACATGCAATATATTGGTATTTGATTCCTTGAAACACATGATATAGGGGAAATATATTAAAGCTTATACAGTGAGGGAAAAAGTATTTGATCCCCTGCTGATTTTGTACGTTTGCCCACTGACAAAGAAATTATCAGTCTATAATTTTAATGGTAGGTTTATTTGAACAGTGAGAGACAGAACGACAACAAAAAAAATTGTGTTCTTGGGGTTTGCCAGTGGGCAAACATACAAAATCAGCAGGGGATCAAATATTTTTTTTCCCTCACTGTATATGTTGATAAAAAACATATGTGGAAAGAAGAACTCACCTGTAGTAACAATCACTTTTTGCATAAGAAATGCCTAATCTAAATGTCAACATATGTCATTGGCATACGAAATACGAATATAAAAGGATGAATAAAATGTTGGTATTATTATTATTAGTAGTAGTATTTTATGTAATGGTGTAAAAATCACACGTCTATTGATTACACAGAACGTATGTTGGAATGAGAATTCCCCTGTAGTGACTGTTTCCATATGACATACGTAATGTGCATGTGAACACGTCATTAGCCCCCAAAATATGCCACTAGTGTATAATGACTACATTCAAAATATGCCACTAGTGTATAATGACTACACCCAAAATATGCCGCTAGTGTATAACGATTACACCCAAAATATGCCGCTAGTGTATAACGATTACACCCAAAATATGCCACTAGTGTATAACGATTACACCCAAAATATGCCACTAGTGCATAACGATTACACCCAAAATATGCCACTAGTGTATAACGATTACATCCAAAATATGCCACTAGTGTATAACGATTACATCCAAAATATGCCACTAGTGTATAACGATTACATCCAAAATATGCCACTAGTGTATAACAATTTCACCCAAAATATGCCACTAGTGTATAACAATTTCACCCAAAATATGCCACTAGTGTATAAAAATTACACCCAAAATATGCTACTAGTGTATAACGATTACATCCAAAATATGCCACTAGTATATAATGATCACCTCCAAATAATCTATACAAATAGGACATAATGGCTTTGAATAAATGTAATGTAAAATGCTTGACCTGAAAGGTGCTAATAATCAAAGTGGATCTGATGCGCATAGCCCCTCATCTCTCTCCACATTCCAGCTTATCCTTTGAGAACACATCCTGCTATTTCACCAACCGATCAGCTATCTTAGTTTTCCAAGTCTCAGATGCCTCATAGACACCAATATCAGCTTTACAACAGTTCTACAGGATTGCTCAAGGACCCAGATCAAGGATGTTCTTCAGGAGTCCGGATATCATACTGGGACTGACAAATCAAATGTTCCCTAGCGAGGCATGGAGAGACATCAGCCAAATTTGTGTTGAGGCACATCATTACAGGCCTAGAGATGGGTTCCTGCTGGGATAGGAGAGTAAAGCTTCACTGGGATGGCATTTACCAGTTTTATTATATTTCTTCTGGGTCTTGGGGATATTTTGGAAGGTTGAGTTGCTGTTTTGTTAAATTCTCTACATTTGTAAATTATTTGCCTCACAGTGGACTGATGGAGAATGCCAAAGATAGAATGATGTGCTCCCACCAGGCCAGCTGACAGTCTTGCCTGGGCCCGGGATGAGATAATCTTAGATGGGCCCTTTAATGTCAACCCAATGTCAGTTCTGGGCCTCCGCCCACCCTGGGCCTGGGACAACAGACCTGTTTGTCCCCCCCTATCGGCGGGCCTGGCTCCCACTATTCTCTTCCTCATGTCCTCTGAGATCTCCTTTTCTTTCAGCGTGGTGTGTTTTGCATTCACCTGTATGGGTAACACCAAACTGGCCAAGTTTCTCGATTCTACTTGTCAGAGTCCCGCCTAAACTCTTTTCTAAAGATGCCTCCTTTAGTTGGTTCATTTGGTACCCAAGCATCTACCCACCTGGTTCTACTAACCGACTTGATTTAACCAATGCAACTTGGGGTTCACTAATTTCTGCACCTGCAGGAAACATTTTGTTTTTCTACTACACACATGATTTCTTCCAAATCAACATATGGAATTGGTAATTATAAACCTGATATGTCAGATAAAAAAGACTGGTTCTGTATAAATAAAGGTTTCATGGTAAACACTGAGGAAAACTATATACTTTCATGCAGCCCTGCATTTATACCTTGATGGGTAGATGAGCATCATTAGCAGATGAGGATGCCAGACATCACTAGCCGTCAAGCAGCGTGTTAGCAGATGCGGTTGCCAGATATCACCAGCAGTCAAGAAGCGTGTTAGCGAATAAGGATGCCAGACATCACTAGCCGTCAAGCAGTGTGTTAGCAGATGAGGTTGCCAGATATCACCAGCAGTCAAGAAGCGTGTTAGCGAATAAGGATGCCAGACATCACTAGCCGTCAAGCAGTGTGTTAGCAGATGAGGTTGCCAGATATCACCAGCTGTTAAGCAGCGTGTTAGCGAATAAGGATGCCAGACATCACCAGTTGACAAGCGCCATGTTAGCGGATGAGGATTCCAGACATCACCAGCCGACAAGCGCCGTGTTAGCGGATGAGGATGCTAGACATCACCAGCCAACAAGCACCGTGTTAGCGGATAAGAATGCCAGACAGCACCAGCCAACACCAATGTTGACTCATCCTCTACGGTGAGGGTGGATGACATAGACCCAGACTCCAACATTCCTTTCAACATTGTCTGGTCAAAGTCCCACGCTGAAGCATAAAACAACTCACTCGCCCCATCTACTCTTTTTGACACTACAAGATGACTGTCTTCTGTAGAAGCAATATACCACTATTTACATAAATGGGATACGGGTATGACTCATCTGTAAGGATTATTCCACCATTGCTTTCCCCTCGCATTGCATGAGCAGGCTAGTTTAATGGAATGCTGTTGGAAGGAGGGGCTGACAGTCAGTTGTTGTGTTGCTCCAGGGCATTGTGTTGCTCGGGGGCATTGATCCTTCAAATGATCTGGGAGTAACAGTGGCAACAACCTGTGCAGTCTGCAGTGGTGGTAAGTAGAGTTGGCACTACCCACTCCATACCGGGTGGAGGGCATGACGTGGCGAGGACAGGGAGGCAGAACACAACGAAAGGACTTCATCCACAATGTCATACTGGGAGTTCCCCAGTTCCAGGTGGCGTAGGAGGAGGAAGCAGGGTTGAGAACTAGAAGGAGGCTAACTGGCTGAGGACATTGATAGGATACACCGTACTGAGTGACAGGCAGGTCGCCGTGTTGCTGCTCTGGCCACAGTAGACAATGGTGATGCATGACGAGTCAGAGACCTGCATCTCCTCAGGTCCCTTTGATGGTCATTCAAATGCTCCTGGACCTCGACTGCAGTCCACTTCTGAGCAGATTGAAACTGGAAAGGCAAGGCTGGGGTTGCGATAATGAGAAATAAACATGATGACAGCCTCAGTACAAGGGTCTTATCTAGTTCTCCCATGCCTGATCTGCAACATCAATGGCTTTGTTCAGGTTTATCCAACAATACATTAAAGTTTCACCCATTGGAAGCTTTTGGAAAGTGCCATAGGAATCTGCCTTAGGCATATTGGACTATGAAAGTTCACTTACGCTTGAAGATGTCAAACACTGCTGTCAGGCTATCCCTGGATGTTAGCTGTGGATTACTGCGAAGAGACACTTTTACTACATGTCTTGCCTTACCAGTCAGCCTGCTCATAATGAATTCTGCAATCTCACCCAGCGGGCTGGATCACATGTCCTGTCTCAAAGTCTGATTTGTTAGGGTCAGTGAGATTGTCAGAGACAGCAAATATTATCTTTTTGCTATTTCAAGTGGTATTTGAAAACCTTACAAGGTATTCAAAATATAATTATTAGGGGCCTTAGCTGCGTAATTGCAAAACCAGGTTTAAACCCTGCATGCGGATTAGCTCAGGGTTCCTGCAGAGGTCAATGCAATAGACCAGTACAATACGGGTAGGAGGGTTTTAACTGAATATAGGTGCCTTTCCTCATTGTGCTCTAGCAACTCCTAATGGCAGCTGAGGCATCTGTGAGATAGAACACTGGAGAGTGCATTCCTTCTGGCGTGTAAGGATTCTGGTGTAGACTGCCAAGTTGAGTGAGCAACATGATAAGAACCAGAACTGTATCGGATCTGCTTTGGAATACACATCTTAATAAGAATTATCCCAAGTCAGCAGGGAGTTGCTGTGAGCGGAAGCATAGCTTTAATCACTTGGAGAGAAACAGGGTAAAATGAAAAAAGGAAAGAGAGGAACATTTCCGTGAAAGCAACTGATTCGTGCCCTGTGTCCCCTCAGTTATTTGAGTAAATTGAAAACTTAAACTCTGGTAGTAGTTCTTCATTTTGTCTAATTATTCTGCAAGCATTTGGCAGACATTGATTTGCACTGTAGGCTGTTATACATCAATGATCTGTTTGTAATGGGATTCAAAGAGTGAACCCGGACAATTGAGAGAAGCTTGGGTGGGAGATAGAGCAGCCTCTATCATTCTTGCAACACCTGCCTTGATAAGAGTGTGAAGGGCTTGCTGATTGCAAGGGAAGCCTTCCACTGAAATCTCAGAGATGTCCAAGGTGTAGTTACTCAGACCACCACCAGAGGGCTCTAGGACTCAAGATATTCCACTGGCCTCTGAAACCAATGGCACCAGGCAGCGCCAGCCAGGTACGAGTTGAGTTTCAAAGCATCTTCATTTTGTCTAGAAGCCCACAACACAATACATATTCAAACAAACAAAAAAATGTTTAAACATAATTTTAATAAAAAACACCAATTCCCCATCCACAGATACTGAACCCAACACCCCCTGACTTCCCCATATGCTCATGAACAGCTCAGGGTTCCTAACCAGTTTGTAATAGACAAGCTCATCCCTCAGTCTTGCTACCAACATCCTCTCCAACATGCCCCACCCGCAGATACCTGACCCTGAATACGATTCTTCCTTGCCTTCCAAATTGCTAATTTATCTGCATCTGACAAAGAATTCAGACAATTACACCTCGTCAACCAAAACTAGACTTAGGTCCAAATATAAACAGGTTGGAAAAAAAAAATCATCCAAAGTGGAGAACTAACCAGTGATCAAGTCAAACAGCCCCACCAACCTGGGACACTGTAAAAAAAATGTGGTAGAGTTTCAGACTCAGTCAGCCCGATACTACCCCGATAGGATCCAGGTGTACCAGATGGTTATTAACACTAGGATCCAGGTGTACCAGATGGTTATTAACACTAGGATCCAGGTGTTCCAGATGGTTATTAACGCTAGGATCCAGGTGTACCAGATGGTTATTAACACTAGGATCCAGGTGTACCAGATGGTTATTAACACTAGGATCCAGGTGTACCAGATGGTTATTAACACTAGGATCCAGGTGTACCTAATGCCAGTTGTGGCTACAGCTCCATGTATAATCCTGCACTGGAGGTCAGCTGCCCTCTCATTGAATAGCAGTTTATATAAAGACTGCCAATGATCTATAAGGGAAGCTCCAGGACCAAATGAAGCACCGGCCCATCTTGTCAATCTCACCCCTTCCAGGAAGAAAGCATAACACACTTTTACACAAATGGTGTACATTGCCTTTTTCAATCTCACCCCTTCCAGGAAGGAAGCATAGCACACTTTTACACAAATGGTGTACTTTGCCTTTTTCACGTAATCCAGGCCCTCCGTCCACCGGTCCGAGTAACAAGTGTCAGTCAAAAATTGAAGTTCAAGTACTGGCAACGACATTCAGACCTGCGACTTTCCTTAGCAGGCAAGATTATCTTTCTCCTAGCTCCTCCAATGACCTGCTGTTACTCTGCATCCTATGACCCAGCTTTTGTAAAAGTATATAAAGAGTTTTATAAAATGAATTTCATTGATTGATTGACCTTCACACACTGCACACAACAGACGTGAGCATTGGCTAGCTGAACCCAAAGCAAGCGGCTGGAAGACAATGTAATGAAACAGTGGCTCTTGAAACAGCCTCCATCCAGGTGGCATGTCATCCTACCGGAACACCTCCAACACCTTCCAAGCCTGCAACACAGACTCATTGAAAGGAGACTCATTGAAGGCAAAAAGTCAAGATCCTTAAATAAATGTCCACCAGGCCCACCCCACCTGGTGGGGAAATTGAGTGTCCTCTGCAGATCTTGAATCAAACCCACAGGTGGCTGTAAAACCATCAGTCTGTGCCACAGGGTTGAGGTGGCAAGGTTCTTGACTGCCAAACCCCTTCCCCTAAAGAATACCTGAGGTAGCAACCATTTCCACTGAGGCAATATAGCACACACCCTCTCCACTTTACCTTCCCAGTTAATTTCTGAAATACATCAGATCCAAGAAAACTCTCAATGTCTTCAGCCCATCTGCCCCACTGAAGCTCCCCCTCTGAGGTGGACTCCTCATACACCTGTAGAGTGTTTCAGAGAAACTCAATGTCATCACTCCCTCTGATGAACACAGTCATATCATCTGTCTCAGAGAACCTCAATGTCATCACTCCCTCTGATTAACAGTCATATCATCTGTCTCAGAGAACCTCAATGTCATCACTCCCTCTGATGAACACAGTCATATCATCTGCGTATTCAAACACCATTCTTGGACAATGAACAACACCTGGCACAGAAAAACCAGCAAGGCTTGCTTGTAAGAAACAAAGCATTGGTTCAATTGCCAGACAAATTATTGTCCTCAGATCCCTGTTTGAAACCTCTATAGACAGGTATAGGGCAGCTAAAACTACCCACCACCTTCACCATACATGAGGTCCCCTCATACAGTAGACTTATACAAGACAAAAACATCCCCAAACCCAAAAGCTTTCATTGTGGTGAACAAATACTGTTGGTCCATACAATCAAACACCTTCTCCTGATCTAAAGAAAGCAAGCCAAGATTCTGTAGATTTCTACCTAGCCCTCTAGAAATCAGAGGACTGCGATACTCTGTGCTGAACAGTTACTACATGGACTTCCTCAACTGGGCCCTGAGCAGAGAGTTGTTTTGGAGTCAGACGTTACTCTGCAGGAACTGTCCACTGCTTTTATGCACCTCTCCTGTAGAAAACAACATTAACCTTTTTGTAATACCCAAGCCCTCTTATTCATATTCCTTCCCCCATTAATATTGAGAGAACCAACCCTAAGCACCTCCATACAGAAAAGAGAGAGGAAACAGAAAAGCACACAGAAAAATCAGACAAAGAGAAAAAGACCCTGTGAGGCATGACACAGATGACTGATTTAATTTCCACTTATCTTACCACGTTTCCCAATACCTTCATCTGTCGTGACACCAGTAACAAACTTCTTCAAGCAGAAACACTTTTTCACACTCAGGTCATCTAACCCCACTTTTTTGTAACACCACATCAGACCTCACAAACTTCTCTTCATCAAAAAAAAACTGCCAATTAACGGATTTCCCCAAAATCTGATCTAGGAACCTATTTCCGTCATCCAGAGTGTAATTTGTCACCCATTGCTGACGTCAACTAGGGTATCAGAAATCCAGGTGTCCGTTATCCTCTTCAACAGAGTCCAAAGTCCCCTGACTCCCTACTGCAAGACCCTTCACAACACCGCCCCCCCCCCCGGTACCCCACCACTAGTTCTGGACACTTCCTCTAGAGTCAGGTAAACTAACTCCCCCTGACCAGACTCCTGTACCCCACCACTAATACTGGGTATTTCCTCAACTTTCTGGGTAACTAACTCCCCCTGACCAGACTCCTGTACCCCACCACTAATACTGGGTATTTCCTCAACTTTCTGGGTAACTAACTCCCCCTGACCCCCCTCCTGTACCCCATCGTTAGTACTGGGTATTTCCTCAACTTTCTGGGTAACTAACTCCCCCTGACCCCCCTCCTGTACCCCATCGTTAGTACTGGGTATTTCCTCAACTTTCTGGGTAACTAACTCCCCCTGACCCCCCTCCTGTACC